>PVIJ01005814.1:0-54084 GCA_004024925.1 Scalopus aquaticus | reverse complement strand
GTCCTTTGGGTAAATTCCCAAAAGTGGGACTGCTGGGTCGTATGGAAGCTCCATGTTTAGCAGTCTGAGGAATCGCCATACAGCTTTCCATAATGGGGGGGGGGTGAGGAGGGAGGCGGAGGGAGGGAAGGAAAAGGGCACAAAATGGAATAGAAAAGAACACAAGGGACCGTGGAGATGGATCACAGGTGAATTGGTGGTGGGCTACCCAAGGGGAATACAAAATGTAAAAGACATAAATAACAATAAAAATATATAGTAAAAAAATAATAATAAATAAAAGCACAGTAACAATAAGATTGAAATAATCAACAGGTTTAGAAAATCCTTGGAATTTAAAAAGTATATGTCAATATTAGCATTTAATGCATAAATAAATCACTACTTTGTATTTTTGTTTTCTTTATTGACTTGTGAATTTAATTTCACTTTAAAGCAATTTAAAGATAGCTTCGTGTTCTCAAATTTGCACTCAGAATGTTGAGCGTGAGGACATATTAAAAACCCACAAATAGTAGATCCGTCTAAACTTGGAGTTCTGAGTTTATAGCAATTTTCTCAGAAACGAAGCTTAAAATATTTAAGAAAGCTATTTCAACAACCTTGGTTTTGAAATCTAGATCAGGAGTGTTGAAGCACAAAATTAAAAAGTAAATAATAAATCTTTCAGACTTCTGATTCAAGATTATTGAGTGAACACAGACATTTACTGCTCCCTCTTACAAAAGCCATTGAAGAAGAAATATAAAAATAATCACTCCATAGAGTGTTGGCAATCTGTGATGGGTGTCAGCAATAGACTAGAAAAGAACTATCTGGTAGCTATAAATTCAGTCGGATCAAACCGACAGTGACACCTCAAAGAACTGGGAAGCGAAGAAAATCCCAACCTGCAGTAAGGCAAAAGCCAGGATCTGGGCCTCCCCGGTGGCGCAGCGGTTAAGCGCTGCGCTGTGGAGCTGTTGGCAGCGGCGACGCTAGTTCGATGCCCGGCTGGGGAGAATCCCACATGGCGCGGCAGACCTCTCCTGCCTTGCCCGCTGCTCCCCTCACCAGTGTATTTCTGATCTGCCTGTTCTGCTCCCCGCTCTGTCTCTGGTGAACCCTCTCGCCGCCCCACGCCTCTGGCCTGTACCCCAACTTGTATGTACAAATAAAAAAATAAATCTTAAAAAAAAAAAAAAAGCGAGGATCTCTCTAGGGGCCTTTTCCCAGCAGATCAGCATAACCACAAAGTCCAGAGGCAGATGGGCTGAGAGAAGTTGGCAGTGGACATTCCGCAAAGGACATGGGGAAAGTGGGGGGTTGAGTTAATTGTATCCCTTTGTTCATGGCGCATTGTCATCATTGGTCCATACAAGGCCTAGCCCTTACTGTATTTTATTCATTCATTCCTCTAGCCTCATTTCTCACTCCCATTTACATGCCCTCCTTATTCCACTCCCCAGCCCACCCCCATTTAGCACTGTTTTTAAGATCTCCAGTGGCTAAGTACAACTGCTCAGATGCTTCTAATTACCACGAATATTCCATGAGTTGGACTCCTGACATTTTGCTTGATTCCACAGTGGTGTACATCTAGAGGACCCCCTACTCCCAACTACACAAATAAGGAGCACTGGGATGGGCATCTGCAAATGTGGCCACCTTACAGTCCTCTAGAAGAATTCTCTGGGATATTCAGCCCAAAGTGGAATTTCTGGGTTATGATATATACAGTATTTTAAATTTGCATGAAAGCTGCCAAATCGCTCTCTAGAATGGCTACAACAGTCTATACCCCATAATGCATAACGGTTCCTATTTCCCTACAGGCTTAGTGTCCTCCACCTTCCCATGTTTGCAAACCTGATTATTGCAAAAATGATATTCCTTGTTTTAATTTGCATTTTTAAAAAAGATTTATTTTTTATTTATGCATACAAGATGGGGTACAGGCCAGAGGCGTGGGGCGGCGAGAGGGTTCACCAGAGACAGAGCGGGGAGCAGAACAGGCAGATCAGAAATACACTGCTGAGGGGAGCAGCAGGCAAGGCAGGAGAGGTCTGCCGCGCCATGTGGGATTCTCCCCGGCCGGGTGTCGAACTCACGTCGCCACTGCCGGCAGCTCCACAGCGCAGCGCTTAACCGCTGCGCCATGGGGGGAGGCCCTTAATTTGCATTTTTTAATTACTAAGAGTTAGAACATTTCTTCATATACCTAATATAATTGTTTCTTTTTCTCTTCTGTGAATTGCTAACTTCTTTTTCTTTTGCTTATTTTCTCCTAGGGTATTGTTTTCTCGTTTATTTGCAGGAGTTTGTCATTCGTTTGACATTGCAAATATTTTCTTTCAGTCTAGCATCTGTTGATTTGTCCATATTTTTTTCATTCTATTTTTTATGTGTGTGTGTGTGTGTGTGTGTGTATACACATGTGTATTTATATATATATAATTTAATTTATATATAATTTATATAATTTTGTATATATACATGTGTTTATATATATATATATATAATTTAATTTATATCCTTTACATTATTGTGTATCCCTGTAGGTTTCCCACCACCAATTCACCCATGAACCATCACCATAGTCCCTTGTGCTCTTTTCTCCTCTATTTTGGTTTCTCTTCCTGTCCCTCCCCAGTAGAATGTCTCTTATTTATGGTTGCCTGCTAGTTTTTGCTTTTGTTATGTTTTGTGTGCTATTTTCTCCTTCTGATTTCTCATTGGCTCTCTTATAATCCTATAAGTGATACCATTTGATATTTTTCTTTTTCCTTCTGACTTATTTCACTGAGCATGATCCCTTCTAGCTCCATCCATGTTGCTGAGAATTGTGTTAGTTTAACAATTTTGATTGCTGAATAGTACTTCGTTGTATACATGTACTACATTTTCTTGATCCAGTCGTCAATTTTTGGGCATTTGGGTTGTTTCCATGTTTTAGCTATTGTAAATAGTGCTACAATGCACATAGGTGTGCATGTGCCCTTTTGGATTACTGTTTTTGTGTCCTTTGGGTATATTCCTAGGAGTGGAATTGCTGGGTTGTATGGAAGCTCCATTTTTAGTTGTTTGAGAAACCACCATACAGCTTTCTATAGAGGCTGGACCAGCTTGCAGTCCCACCAACAGTGTTGGACTTTTTCTCCACATCCTCGCCAACATTTGTTGCTTTCTGTTTTTTTAATGTGTGCCATTCTTGTTGGTGTAAAGTGGTATCTCATTGTGGTCTTTATTTGCATTTCCCTGATTATGAGGGATGTTGAACATTTATTCATATGCCTGTTTGCCATTTGCATTTCTTTGCAGAAGTGTCTTTTAAGTTCTTCTGCCCGTTTTTTGATTGGATTTTTTGCTTTGTTTTTGTTGAGTTGTGTGAATTATTTGTAGATTTTTGTGATCAGACCCTTGTCTGTTGTATGGAGTGCAAATATTTTCTCCCAGTCAGTGGGCTATCTATTTGTTTTGCTGTACAGAAGCTTGTTAGTTTGATGTAATCCCAGCTGTTTATCTTTTCCTTCACTACCTTTGCTTTGGGGAATGTATCTTTAAAAATGTTACTAAGGTGCATGTCATGTAGTGTTTTGCCTATGTTTTCTTCTATATATTTTATAGTTTCGGGTCTTATGTCCAAGTCTCTTATGCATTTTGAATCAGTTTTTGTGCATGGTGTGAGGTAGTAGTCTAGTTTCATTTTTCTGCAGGTAGTCATCCAGTTTTCCCAGCACCATTTGTTGAACAAACTGTCCTTGTTCCATTGCATGTTCTTTGCACCTTCATCAAAGATTAGCTGTCCATATATATGTGGTTTGATTTCTGGGTTTTCTATTCGATTCCATTGGTCTGTGTGTCTATTTTTGTTCCAGTACCATGCAGTTTTAATTATTATGGCTTTGTAGTATAATTTGAAGTCTGGGAGGGGGATACCTCCATTCTCCTTCTTTTTGGTGAGGAGAGCTTTGGGTATTCCAGGTTTTTTGTGATTCCACATGAACTTCATCAGTATTCATTCTATCTCTTTGAAGAATGTCATTGAGATTTTTATTGGAATAGCGTTGAATCTGTAAATTGCTTTTGGTAGTATGGCCATTTTGATAATATTAATTCTTCCATTCCATGAGCAGGGGATGTCTTTCCACTTCTTTGTGTCTTCCTCTATTTCTTTTAATAGTGTTTTATAGTTTTCTTTGTATATGTCCTTTACCTCTTTTGTTCGGTTTATTCCCAGGTATTTGATTTTTTTTTGTTTCAATTGTAAAAGGGGTGGTTTTCTTGATTTCCTCTTCTTCAGATTGGTTGTTTGCATATAGGGAAGCTACTGATTTTTGTGTGTTGATTTTGTATCCCGCTACTTTACTAAATTGATTATTTTGATTAGATTTTCTGTGGAGTTTTTGGGTTCTCTATGTATATTATCATATCATCTGCAGATAGTGATAGCTTTACTTCTTCTTTCCCTATTTGTATTCCTTGTATGCTTTTTTCCTGTCTTATTGCTCTGGCTAGGACTTCCAGTATTATATTGAAGCATATTTTCTTCATTTTATATAGCCAAATACATTTTTTAAAAGATTTATTTATTTATGCATACAAGCTGGGGTACAGCCCAGAGGCACAGGGCGGCAAGAGAATTCACCAGAGACAGAGCAGGGAGCAGAACAGGCAGATCAACGGAAGTACACTGCTGAGGGGAGCAGCAGGCGAGGCAGGAGAGGTCTGCTGCACCATGTGGGAATCTCCCCGACTGGGCGTTGAACTCGCATCACCGCTGCCAACAGCTCCACAGCTCAGCGCTTAACTGCTGTGCCACCAGGGAGGCCCAGCCAAATACATTTTTTTTTTGGCTATGGAATTTTATTTAAGAAATCTCATTCCCTTTGGTCATAAAGAAATCTCCAGCATTATCTTCTATATATTTTATAACTTTATCTTTCACATTTAGTTCTTTTGTGCATTTGGATTTCACTCAGGAATGTGTTATTAAGTAGGATTCTAGTTTCCTTTTTCTCTATATAGTGAGCTAGTTTTCCCATCACAGTAGCTGTGATGGAGGCATCCTTGCCTTGTTCCTGATTTTAAAGTCCCTCCAAGTTTTCTCAGTTAAATATAATATTTGCTTTAAGGACTTGGTATATAACCTTTCCCAAATAATAAAAAAGTTTGTTTTTTTTATTTCTAGACTGTGAAGTCTTACAACATGATTTTTAATTATCAAATACATTTTTGCATCAGTTGAAGAATAATATTCTTCTCCATAAAAGTATCGACATATACATTCATATGCCAGATAGTTCTGCAAATAACTTTTCTTTTCCTGTATTGTCCATGTCCAGTTTTGGAAATCAGAGTTCATTAGCCTCATAATATAAAATTGACATATTTTTTCTTTATAGTATTAATAGCTTATATTTATTCTTTTTATTAATGATGTACCATTATTTTATAGCCCTGTTTGTTTTTTCACAATATAGGTTTTTCTCCCCTCAGGTGTGGTCACCAGAGTTTTCCCACTACCAAAGCACCCCTAGTCCTCCACCATAGCCCATTGTGTTCTCCTGCCCCCATTGTTTCCTATCTCCCCTTACACTACCCTCCTGGATGCCTCAGATCTTTGTTCACCTTTCAAGAGTTGGTTTTAAAGTTTGTCTTTGTCTCATCCTTTCTTTGGTTCTTTGGTGAAACTATCTGCATATTTACCTTTCTCCTTCTAGCTCACCCTCTTCCAGTTCCATCCACATTGCTGCAAATGACTTGAGTTTATCTTTTCTGATTGTTGAGTGGTATTCCAGTGTGTGTGTGTGTGTGTGTGTGTGTGTGTGTGTGTGTGTGTGGTGTGTTTGTACACGTGCGCATAAACTGCCTATGGATACACCACATTCTCTTGATCCACTCTTCTGTTCTGGGGAATATAGGGTGTTTCCATATCTTGGCTGTTGTAAATAGTGTTGTTATAAATGTAGGAGTGCAGGTTTCCTTTCAAATTAGTGTTTTTGTGTTGTTTGGGTAGGAAACTATGAGTGGAATTGCTGGGTCATTTTTAGTCTTTTAAGGAATTGCCACATTTCTTTCCATAGGGGGACCAGTCTACATTCCCACCAACAGTGTAAGAGTGTTCCTTTTTCTCCACATCCTCACCAGCACTTGGTTTGTTTGTTTGTTTGTTTTGATATGGACCATTCTCACAGGTGTGAGGTGGTACTCATTGTGGTTTTGATTTGCATTTCCCTGATGATAAGTGATGATAAGCATTTTTTCATATGTCTGTCGGCCATTGTTTGTCTTCTTTGGAGAAGTGCCTGTTTAGCTCTTCTGCCCATTTTTTGACTGGGTTGTTTGTTTTCTTTTTATTGAGTTGTATGAGCACTTTGTAGATCTTTGAAGTCAGTCCCTTGTCAGATATATGGTGGTAAGTATTTTCTCCCATTCAGTAGGGTATTTCTTTGTTTTGGTTACTGCCTCTTTTGCTCTACAGAAGCTTTTTAGTTTGATATAGTTGTTTATTTTCTCCTTTGTATCCCTTGCTCCTGGAGATGAGAACCTGGACATATTTTCTATCTTCTAGAACAACTAATTTGAGATAAAAAAAAAAATTAGCTGTTCCTTTCAGGTTTGGTAGAAATTACCTATAAAACATGTGGTCCTGGAAAAGAAAGGGAGTTTTTAATTGCAACAATTTTTTTTTAATGTTTCCTATTCTATTTTTCAGTCAATTTCTTAGGTGGATTAGCACTTTAAAAAACTTTTTTCCAGAAAACATTCTAGTCACTTTGGTTTTCAAATTTAATTGCTTAGAGTTATTCATTATGCTCTTTTATTATTTTTAGTGTCTATTTTACCCATAGTTTTAAAATTTCTTGACTTGAAAGTATAGCTCACTTCATTTCAACATTTCTTGTTTCCTGATAAATGCATTAAAAGCTATAAATTTCCCTCTAAGTGAGGACATTGCTCCATGTCCCACAAAATTTGACAAGTAGTGTTTTCATTGTGATTCATTTGAATTTAATTTTAATGCTTTACTTACTAAGCAAGGGGGATTTTAGTATGCTATTCAGATTCTAGTCTCACAGGAATTTTTAGCAATTCTTTTATTTTATGTTCTAATTTTATTACATTATGTAGGAGAACATAGATTTTTAATATTGATACTTTGGAATTTATTGAGGTTTCCTTTGTGGTCTATTACATTGTCAGTTTTTGAAAACTTGCTCAAAAAGAATGTGTTGAGTTGAATTTAATTAATATCTAATGGCTGGAGATTATTAATTTGTATATTCAGACCTCCCATGTCTCAGTTTGCTTTTGATTGCTTCATCTATCAATTTTAGAAAAGGGTATAGTTAAGCATCTAAGTAAATTATTGTTGAATCATTCCCCCCACCCCATAGCATGATGAGTAGTTGCTTTATGCATTTTGAGGCTAAATTGTTAGATACATTGTTAGATACATATATATTCATGATTCCTTTTTCCTCCTAATTTTTTTGTAACTTTTACATGTATGCAGACATTTTTATCCCTTATGAGACTTGTGCTTTAATTCTATTTTATCAGAAATTAAAACTGCAGCCCTGATTTCTCTTGGCTTTCTTGAGAAAATATACTTGGGGTATCTTTTCATCATTTTTTCAATCTTCCTGTTTTGTTTGTTTTAGTTAGTTATATAATGCTTATCTTAATTTTTAATTCAGTTTAATGTTCTCCGACTTATTTATTTTATTAACTATGTCAATTATTTACACATCTATATAACTTTGGGATTACATTTTTCCTCTTCCATATGTGCACATACTCCCCTCACCCTCCACCAAGCCTGCCATGCCAATACTGTCACTATATTTTTTAAATTTCTATCCCAACAATAAATGAAAACATTCAATTTGTTTAGAGTACTTACCTTTATTACAGTTATCCTTACATTAAGACACATTTCTGCTATCTGATTTCATGTCATCTGCTTACTATCTTTATTTCCTTTTTCCTATTTTCTCCTTCCTGGCTTATTAATGATAGGTCAAATTTCCTTTTGGAGGAGGGACCAGTGTAGCTATTATCTATCCCTTAATTAATTATTTGGCCAAACAGGTCTTGAAGTGGATATAAAGATAGCTTCAGAGTTTTTGATTGTTGACAAGATGGAGAACAGTCTGCTGGCTCTCCTCCCTCAAAATCAGCCATGGAGAAACTTCACAAGTGAGAGGAATGAATGGAAACAAGGAATTAAGAGAAACACTCTGGGCTGCCTTTGGAGGCCCCAGGCAGTCATAAATTTGTGTGTCTGGGAATGGTAGCAGCCTGGGTAGTGGACGGGCGAACACAAAAGGAATTAGACAAATTTAGGGAGAGCCTTTCTTTAAGTTCTATTCCTCTCCTTTCACTACCTTCACTCATATGATCATGTCCTGTCGCACAGAAAAGGTGAAAGCAACCTGGAGTGCCAATATCTGCGGGGTTCTCTCAAGGTAACACAAAAGTCTCCCTGCAGTAAGGAGATGATGAACAAGTATGGATCGGCCAGGACCACCCAGGCATTCATTCCTTCCCTCTTTCTAAATTTTCAGAGCTGGTAGACTAAAATTTAACATCACCACCATCCAATGTGGCTTCTTTAACTGTTTAAAGAAAGGATTTAGAAGGATTCGAACTGTTGCCTTGTAGAGTGGTAACAGATGGAGGTGATTATCAATGGTTCTGTTGTTTCTGAGGTATTCTAGACTTCTGTTCATTCCACTCTTCTTAAAATCATCATGAGGAACATAAATAGCTAGAACCTGGGCTTCATCTGTTCCTAATATATATTACTAGAGAGAGTAGCTTGTACCCAAGGAACATGGCCATACTTGCCAAAATGATTTTTATCTCTGAGTAATACAAGATCTGCAAAAATGAGGCAGTATAGTAAGCAATGAATATAGCGTGAAGCAGAGTCACCAGACAGTAATATATTAAATACCCCGAAATAGATAAGGATGGTAATTTTAATTATGAAGCAGTGAAAAGAAGACTTTAAAAAGAACCAAGTAAAAATGTTAAGTATTAGAAATATAGGCAGAGCAGTAAAGATCTTAGGAGGTAGGATATGTAGCAGGAGAAACTTAGCCAAAGACCAAATTATTGGCTAGATATCAGGTTGTAGTACTACTTTCCCATAAAGCACAGGAAAGGGTAAGGGAAAGGAAAATGTAAAATAAAAGTCAGTGATATGGAGGATTAAAATGACAAATATCAGAATATCAGAATTAAAAAGAAAAATGTGTATGGAAGCAGCAAGCTGTGGCCTACAAGATAAATTTAGCCTGTTTTTGTTAATAATGTTTTAATGGAGCACAGCCACAAGGATTATGTGTCGTATGGCTGCTTTCATGCTATAATGGCGGATTACTGCTAAGGAGAGCATCTGGGCCACAAAGCTTAAAATATTTAGGGTCTGGCCCTTGACAGAAAAGGTTTACTGGTTCCTGCTCTAATATACCTAGAAATTAACGCCATCCTTGGGTGGAATGAAACAAAATAACCATAATATTCATTCCCATTCAGAAGGAGAAAGGATGACGAATACCCAGCAGTCTCTGGTCCATAGCAGTTCTGAAACCGCGGGAACATGAGAGTTGCCTGTGGGGAGGAGGGGCACAGCGTGGGTTGGGTGTCAGTCTCCTCTGGATCTTAAGGCAGCAATGGATAACCCATCTCACCCAGTAGCTAGTTACTTTAGGAGACACTTCTGTGGCATGTGATTTTATAATCAAGGAAACTTGATGGTGACACTATTTAAATGATGCCAAAGTTGCCACATGCTTGAATATTCTACAAAGATAATGCAGGTGGGATAGGTAAAGTTTGAGAAGGAATGAGGACTGAGGAAAAGGAAGAGAGGGGGCTGTTGAAGAGGGGGATGGCAGGAAACCAAGCCCCAGAGGATCACAAGGAAAGCCAGGGTGGGGCGGTTCCTTCCTTTGTGGGCTAGGGAGCGCAGACTGTGCTCCAGAGGCTTCTGTGCAAGGTGCACTAGACCTTTGTTTCAAGTTCCTTATCCTGATAATTACAGGAACCCTCTGTCCCCACAACCTACCTCAGAAGCCCCTGAACATAAAGAGACACCTGTCACCACCCCACGACGTGTGTTTCATCTTGACTGTTTTACCTCATAGCTCCTCAGGTATGTATTTCTAAATAACCACAAAGGAATACATAGGGCACAGTCTGCTAAGCTTTGGAAGTTTGAGGAAAAAATTAAGACTTAATTACCTAAAAAGTATAAATTTATGTGAGTTCATAAATGTTCCCACATCATCTGAAGCTTCAGTTTTTCTGAATGGAGGTGCTCTGACCTTTCATCAGCATTGAAGCCTTGGCCCAGAAGCTGCCAAAGTCAAAATCTCTGGGTCTGGAAGAAAGGGGGGATGAGAAGACAGTGTCACTGAAGTACACACCTGGCAGATTAACTATTACTACACTTGCAGGGCTCATCTGCCCTCCTAAATGACTTCCAGAATCTTCTAGACTCTTAGAAGTTTGTTCAAGATTTTGATACTTTAACAATTCCCTGAAGTCCCAGGCAAAGGAAGTCAAATTTCAACTGAATTTTTCCTGAGACTTAGATCGCACTCAAGGGTGTGCATGTGTGTCTATGTGTGTGTGTCTAGGTATGTGTGTGCCTGTGTGTGTGCATGTTTTCAAAAAAGGGAAAATAAAAAATAAATTGTGCGGCAAAGTCCATGCCCCCAAAAGTAACGTCCTCCAAGCGAAGAAAGAAACCAATACTGCATTGCACAGGACACCATTCTTTCTCCTTCTGCTGCTCCTACAAGCTGACTACAAAAGCAGGCAGAGTCAGCTGTGAGTATCCAAGTGGAAAAATATTATACTGGAGAACCCAATAAGCATTTCAAATTAGAATCAGTTAAAAGAATTATAAGTTTCAGAAAAATCTGTATTTGTCCACATTTTTTTCAGCATATTTAGTAACCTGGGGTCTGGAAAGATTCTTTTCCAGGTCTCTCTAAAAAGAATCATCCATTTTATTTTTGAAAGAAAAGTTTAAAAAAAGAAGAAGAAAAAGGAAAAAGATTTTAACAATTCCTCCCCATAGGTCCCCACAGTTTTACAAATATAACTTTATGTGCATTATTTATGGTTTAAAATTTTTCCACCAAGGGCTATTTTTACTTTAAGGGGGAGGATGAGTGCTTGCTCTCGGTTGAATGTAAATTTTCTCTCCAATTATAGCTAACTTGTGGAGACTTTGTCCTATGACTGAGCTGACATGCTGACTCATTTCATCAAGGGTGTCTTCAGCCAGCATCATTTCCCAGTGTGGTTTAGGCCCTGGAGTTGCCCCCCTCCTCTCTCTCTCTCTCTGCCTCTCTCTAAACCCTGGAGAAAATTTGAGGATTCATCCATGGCACACTAAGTTACCGAGGTAGTCAACCAAAGTTCAGAGCAAGTTTTCCCGCCCCCAGCTGGCAGTCAGCCACTCCATTCTGCCAGCACTCAAAGTTGGCTTCTCAGAAAATCTATTCCAAAGCTGGCATTTTACCTCAGGAGAATTTAGTCCAAAGCATTTGGCTCATCAGATTGTCTAAAACACAAGGTTAAGAGCTCAAAATAGCCAGCCTATTCCAAGACTGTCTTAAATTAAGGAACATAATTATTAAAAGATTCTGCTACAATTGGATATGAAAACCATACCCTTGCACGAGGTAGCTAGGCAAGACGCTTTTCCTCCCGATAAATGAACAAACATCTCGTGAGCATGCACACTGTTCCTCCGTTGTAGGAAAACAAAGAAAAACAAGACACAGTCATCCTCATCAAAGAGCTTAAAATTTAATTAGAGAAACAAGGCATAGACACATAAAAACAAAACCATTTACAAAATTAGAATACAAGGATTAGATTTCGGCAGCATTAATAATTCCACATGCTCAATGCCCAGTTTGCAGAATATGAGAAATTTACCTGTGTTCCCTCTTTAAAACATTTTTGAAGTCTTGTGTAGATGCATAAAAGTACACATTCCATAAGTCCACAGCTCAATGAATTGTCGTAAACTGAACACACCCAGGTAGCACCTGGATCAAGGAAAAGCACATCACCAGCCTCCGGAAACCCCTCCTTGTGCCCTTTTCCTGTCACTCGTCTCCTCTGAGGGGACCCTTATGGAGAATTGTTGTTTCTATACTTCCTGTAAACAGAATCATGTGCTATGTATTCTCTTTTTTTAAAGATATATTTATTTATGCATGCATGAACTGGATTACAGGCCAGAGGTGTGGGGGGAGGGGGGAGAGGATTCACCAGAGACAGAGCAGGGAGCAGTACAGGTGGATTGACTGAAGTACATTGCTGAGGGGAGCAGCGGGTAAGACAGCGCCATATGGGAATCTCCCTGGCCGGGGATCGAACTCGTGCTGCAGTGGCTGCGGATAGCTTCATAGGCTGAGACTTAACCCGTTGCACCACCAGGGAGTTCCCACTATGTAATATTTTGTGTCTGACTTCTCTTTCCTACCATTGTGTTTGAGAGCGTAACACATGTTTTTGTGCAGAGTTGTGGTTCATTCTCGTTGCTGTATAGTATTCTGTTGTGTAACTATTACAGAATGTATGCATCCATTTCCTGATTGATGGGCATCTGGGCAAGATGAATGATATTGTCATGAACATTCAAGTTCATGACTTTTGATGAACATGCATGTACATTTCTGTTGGGAATATACCTTTAGGTGGGACTGTTGCATGAGAGGGTAGGCATGCACTCAGCTTTAGCAGGTACCACCAAACAGATTTCCAAACTGGTTGTATCATTTGACACTCCCATCTATAGTATATGAGTATTCCTTCCATCCCCACATCCTTGCCAATTTATAGTATTTTCTGCAGGACAGCCTCTTGACAGCATTTTTACAGAGCAGAATATGGCTCTGAGCAGAGATTAACAGAGATTCAGGGCACAGCCTGCACGTGATTGAGAGATCTCTTTCTTCAGAACTGTGGACCCCAGAAGCACAATTCCCCTATTTATCCCCAGTACCCCATCTTGCATTAAGTCATCAATCACGTGTACATAGACCATCTTCTCCATTGCAAAAGAAGTTACTTGAGTTCTCCTACAGCAAATAGATAAACCAATGAATAAATATATATACCCTTTAACACAAAGAGAGACCAGGGAGCACAGATACAAAGTTTTCTGGGTTATGCCATGTATCGAGGAAAGGCACAGGAATCCTATCTACCTATGTATCTATCTATCTGTCTATCTATCTATCTGTCTATCTAATCTATCCATCCATCCATCATCTATCATCTGTCTATCCTTGCTCCCCATCCCACCCCCTCCTAATGCATAGGTTTTTACTGTGTGCCAGATCTTGTTCTAATTCCTTTGCAAATATTGATTCATTCAATTCGTATAACCACATATGAGATCAACACTATTATTATTATTTTACAGATGAGGAAACTGAGGCACAGAGAATTGGAGCAACTTACCCAAACTCCTAGAGCTGGTAAGTGGCAAAGAGAGACTCCAATTCAGGCAGGCTGGGTCCACAATCTGTGCTCTTGACCTCATATTAGACTCTCTTTGTTTTTCTGGAATACTCAGGTCTCGAATAACTGCTCATTTCAATCGGTCTAATGTATTTATTTTTCCTTTGATATGCCAAGAAGTTTGCTTATTTCATATACCAAATCTAAACCAAACCCTTAGTTTTCCAAAGAAAAATTCTGCCCCTCCCAATTGGAGCCAGTTTAAATAATAAACTTACAGAGATATAGATTAAGTAGTCATATTTCTACTGATAACATTATACTTTTAAAAATTCATACAGAAATTAAATAAAATAATATGTTGTTAAAATGTTGCTATTTTTGCAAGCCATGGGTCAGGAAATGTTTTATTCACCTTAGACGAGCTCAGCGTCTTCATCGTCACTGTAGTTATTTGGTAGCGTCAACTTCAGTTCCTTCTGAGCTATTGACATACAGCATTTTTTCATTTCATATATGATGTCATTATTAGGAGTTTTACCCCAAATTAAAGTATCCCTTGCGCACCTTCTTTTAAATTTATTTCTGCGATGCATCTTATAATCACCATCTCGTCAATGAAACATCCTCATATATATTGATCTACAAATAAAAAGATTTGTTTACTACGGTATCAAATTATTTCCATGGAGGCATGACCCCAGTTAGTTACTAAACCCGTGTCATGTTGCGTTTATTTTACCTAATTTGTAAAGAGACCTGTGTAAATGCCCCAAATCAATATTGATTTAGATGGTTTTAATTGGACTTTATCCCTAAATTGCACTTTATCATTCAAACTAAACTAACCCAGACGCCTATAAAGGTTCAAAGAGAGGATGGCAAAGTCCACTTCCCTAAGGAACAATCATCAAGGAAGGCAGGAACTTCGCTTCCAGATGTGCTCTCCACGCCAAATCGGAACCCACAGTGTTATTGAACCGTACTTGCTTAACATGGACCTTTCTCTTAAATGTGTCCCAAACTTTCTCCCTCCTCCCCTTCCCCCAACACTGTCCTTTATCCCCAAACCTGCCACCTGGCTCTTTATGCAGAGAGAGTTCCCAGCCTTAAAGTCATTGGCCAGAAGGCAGGGAAATAACTAGCATAAGAGTAAGGAATAATTACTGAAGCCAGCCAGGGCAACCACTTACTGACTTCGGGCTATGTGTTGAGCACTAGGCAATCCCTTTATTTTTTTTTAAAGATTTATTTATTTATGCATACAAGCTGGGGTACAGGCCAGAGGCGTGGGGCGGCAAGAGGGTTCACCAGAGACAGAATGGGGAGCAGAACAGGCGGATCTACTGAAGCACACTGCTGAGGGGAGCAGCGGGCGAGGCAGGAGAGGTCTGCTGCACCATGTGGGAATCTCCCTGACCCGGGATCCAACTCGTGCTGCAGTGGCTACAGACAGCTTCATAGTGCTGAGAATTAACCCCTTGTGCCACCAGGGAGGTCCCCACCATGCAGTCCCTTTAATCCTCCCAACAATAATGCACTAGATTATTATCAATATTTTACATGTAATTATGAAATGACTAAATCCAAACAAAGTTATATAATTTGCCCAAGGCCATTAAGTCGTGTGTATTAATCAGTCTGTCTGACTCTGAAGCCTGCATTCCAAAGCTATCATCTCCCACTGCCACGTGCTTATACAGGGTAACGAATGGTAGCAGACCAGATTCATTACATAAACCTAAGTGTGCAAAATATGCCACAGATTCAAATGCAAGCGATGGAACACAATTTTCCACAAGAAAAGTCCTCAAAGTCTTAGTAAATCTATGCCTAGTTATATCCAGCCAGATTTGCAAAGCCTGGACACCATGAGCAGACCATAAATGAACAAGTTTCTCCTGAGCAGTGAGTCCCTCGCTGGGCTAAAGATAAGTCTGGGAAATTCACACCCAAAGTGAAAGCTATGTGTGCAAAATGGCTAGATACCAGACCGAGCTCCTGAGGGCTTCTGTTCAAAGTGCCAGTGTCTCCATTGAAATAGTGTTTGCAGAACTTGCAAATAACACAAAGGGGGAAAATTCGCCTAACAGTGACCTTCTAAATCTGTTGGGCTGTCCTCAGCAGAACTCCTAGGATGTAAACAAGAAAAGCTGAGAAGCATTTGTTGTTGTAGTCAAGAGCACAGGCTTTGGAGTTAGAAAGATCCAGGTTAAAACCCATCTCTGCCACTGTGTGGCCCTGTGCGGAGCACTTACCCTCTGAAGGATGTAAATAATAATCACTGTAATAGCATCTAATTCATAGAGTTTGTGAGAAATAAACTAGATGATGCCTATAAAATATTTAGCACCTTCTAGCATGTGGGAGTCATTTCATAAATGATCATCGTTATTATGATAATTTCATTCCATTTTATAAACATCTTCAGCCCAAGATTCCAGGCAGACTGGAGTATTCCTCCTCACTGTATTTAAAGGATCTCCCAGGAAAATGAGGGACGAGGCCTGAGATAATGTGAGGACAGAGCCTCCCTCTCTTTTCCCATACTCTTCCTGAGTTTGTTTTGCCACACAATATCGCTGCACTCAGCCCACTCCTTGCCAAAATTCACATCACCATCTGAAGTCACATCTTCAAGATGAAAGGAAAAACAGATAAAAGGATGCCAGTGATGTCTCAAGTCACAGGAAGAGTGGCTCAATTTGTCATCCTTCGCATCTCATGTGAACACAAATGCCTCAGACCTGCCACATCGCTCTGCAGCTAGTGCGCTGATTAGGGGAACAAATCAAATTTTAATGCTGAGCCATCCTGAATGATGCCAGACCTACTTTTGCCAATTTTTTAAGACTTTTTATTATGGAGAATTTGAAATAAACGAAAGTTGAAAGATAGACCCACCCCCTTGTACCCATCACCCAGTTTTAAAAGTTACCAACTCATGGCCAACTGTGTTTCTAGTATAAACCCTACCCACTTTGCCCCTCCTTTTAGGTTATTTTGAAACCAGTCTGACTTCATATCATTTTAACCTTAAGTATTTCAGGAGGTGATGCCAAGCAATGATTCTTTTTCTAAAATACAATCAGAATGTCATTTTTCTCACTAAAAATGAATATTTTTTCCTTAGTATCATTAAAGAATTCCAATAAGTATTAAAATCTTCCCCAATCTCATGTTTTGTTTACAATTTGCTTAAGTTAGAATCAAAATAAAATTCATACTTTGCAATTAGTGGCAAGTAGTAGATACAGCTTTTAGGACTTTCTTAATCTCTAGCTTCAATTTCTTCCTTCCTCCCTCCCTCATTTTTCAATGCAGTTTTGTTGCTGAAGAAAGCGTATTGTTTGTCCTTAGAGTTATGATAATCAAGATTTTTCTAACTGCATCCCTGTAGTACAATTTAACATGTTCCTCTGTCCCCTATAAACTGGTAGTTCAATCTAGAGGCTTGATCAGACTCTGGTTTAATTATTTTGACAAGAAAACTTCCTAGATGATGTTTTATGCTTCCGTTAGGGCCATATCATGTCTGCTTGATTCTCTTGATGTGGTAGCCGCTGAGGATCCTTGCTCAAATTCAGGTTTTTCTAAGATCTTCCTATAGTTTATTCTGGTATTTCCAGAAGCTAGATGTGACTTGATTAGGAGACAGGCATCTAGGGCAAGGAACTAGTCACTTTAGAAAAGAGATCCTATCTTGTTCTTTATGCCCCCCAATGCTAGCATCATAGTGCCTGTGATGTCCCAGGTACCCCAAAATTGTTGGTCAGATTATTAGAAAACCAATGATTTTCTCTACAAGGTAATTTATCCCAAAAGTACATGCTTTTAGATTCTCATCATTAGCACTTAGGAAGTCAAGGACTTCACCACTACCCCGAAAACTAGGCTGCCTATTCCTTTTAATTTAGTCATCAAATTCTCCTCACATTCATAAAAGAAGAAATTGCTATGTCTGGAATTTACTGACTACAAAGGCTAACATTAGTTTTAATTCCTCCATCACATCTGCTTAAATTTCCTCATTAGACTTCAGGTACAATTTTCCCAATAGTATTACCTGGGCTGTGTATGCCAATTATATCCCTGCTTACACAATTGAGCATTTAGGGCATGATTATATTTTACCTCCCCTCTGTGATGAGGAACAAAAGGAAATTTGGTGCACACAGTGTAGGAGACACCTTTGGATTCTCTTGTTCTACTTTTTAATCACCTCATTGTAGCAGTTCTGGCAGGTCTCGATGCCCTGGGTGTTCTTGATCTCGTTTTGCTATGCTTCTGCCTCTTTCTTGATTTGGACAGATTTAGACAATAAGACCAAATCAGCATTTAGCAAGGGTCAACACAAAAACTGGTTCTACACAAAGAAATGTTCCTGGAGCATCATTTATAGCTTTGGTAGAGATGACCCTTCAATATCAAAGTCCCCTGAGAAGTTATTTAGCTGCATTCTCTCCCCTCTCCCACCTCACGCCCTCTTCAGTCTCCTGCAATCGGATTTCCATGCCTACTTCTACCCAGCCACGTGGTCGGTCACCGAAATGTCAAATCAAATAGGCATGCCTCAGTTCTCACCCCACGTGATGGTTTTTCAGTTTTCATGCTCTACAGCCACCCGTTCCTTCTGAACCCCCTTTCTCAACAGCTGAGGTTCCATACTCGGGTTCTCCTTCTACCTCTCAGACTGCTTCTCATTCGTATTTCTTGTGTTCTTGTATCAGCCTATTAAACATTGGACTTTCCTGTAGCTTTTGCCAAGGAGCTATTCTTCTCCTACTCACTGTCTCTCCTAATAGTTTCATCACCAACTTGGAAACAAGACTCCCAAATCTGCGTCACTTCCTCTGTCTTTGTCTGCAGGGTCAGGCTCACACCTGTGCTGGCGCAGCTGCAGGGAATGAGCGAGCAGGACACGTCCAACACAGTTCTCACCTCCTCCACCCCCTCTCCTCACCCTCTACCACTGCTCTCCACAAATCTGCCCCCCACAGTAACTCTTACCCTCTCTTCTTCCTACTCCCCAGTCCAGAAGGTTACCAGGTTTTTTCAAGTGGATACAGTAGAAGTCTCTCGAAGTCATCCCCCTGTGCCTTCGGCTCTACTTTAGTTTATATCCTGCCCTCCTTGCAGCTGAGTCATCACAGCAGCCTCCCGGATCTTGGGCCAGTGTCTTCCTCTATCAGCCACGCCACTGCCACGGTCACTGAAGTCTTCCTCAGGCAGCCCGTGGGCAGTGTGAGCGCCCTCCTGCAAGACTCCCAGTGACTCACTTTCTAGAGGCTGATGATGACAGCCAAGCCCTTCGTGACATGGACCCAGTTTCTCTTTCTAGCCCCAAAATTCAAAGTGAAGAGTCTCGAAGCTCCCAGAAATAGAAGAAACTTGAAGAAAGAACTGTGGGAGGGAAGTAAGCAGAAAGGCAAGCTTCCGTGGGAAAGCTGCATGCGCCGCGCATTGACGTTGAGAATGCGGCTCTGTGAAGGGGAAGACTGAGAGAAGTTCGTGGGCACGGAATGCGGGTTTGCGGAGGGAAAGACCATGGAGGTTGAGTCCATAGATGGAGGCAACTCCTCAATAAGAGTCTTAGGACAAACTCAAGCAGGAATTTAATAAAAGCACTGTGTTCATTTCCATGTGTATTACCCATCCCTGCACACAGCTTCGCCCAACCTGACCTACAGCACCCCCAACAAAATACTCCCAAGTTGGCTAAGTGTTCTTACTTCTATTTTAGGCTTTTAATCCCAATTGTTAACAACTCCATTAAATATAAAACTTCCTTTCAGAGCTACTTGGAAATGTGTTACATAAATGCTGCATATTTCCCCTCTTCCTTCTTCCCCAGCATTTCTCCAGCTTCTAAAAATAACACCTCAGATGCTGGCTTTGCTCACTGTTCTAGCTCCCTCTTGCACACCTATCACGTTCAGAGCCCGATCAGGTCAGATCACTCTCATTGGCACTTCTCTCTGTGTGTCTCCATTTCTTCCTGCTCAGAAGCTTTATTTTTTTTTTTAAACGAAGCTTAATGCTCCTGAGGAAATTATATTCTGCCACGGGAGTGAAAAAGCTACAAATCATCATTTTTCTCTTCTGATTTCCTAGTAGCCTCAGAAGACATCCTTTAGAGCCAACATAAGGGCTCTCCTATGCACGAGAGGAGGGGGATAAGGACAGTAATGGGAGGTGATTAACACCACCTGTTTGAGCACTACGACTGCGACTGCAAGCCAGACGCTGTGCCAGGCACTCACGTGGGTAACCACACTCAAGCCTCACCCCCTCGGATGACTGGGAACTGCTACTCTCCTCGTTTTTCAGAAAGCACAGCAGAACTTGGAGGGCGTAAAGAACTTGACCCAGTCTCCAAGCTAAGTGACAGGACCCACTTTCAGAGCTAGATCTTCGCAGCACCATAACTCATGTTCTCCGTGCAGAAAATCATATATACATTTTGAAGTGGAAACCTCTGGCTAGTATCTGAGGTTGGTTTCTCCCATAAGCAAGGAATAGAGTGCCAGAGTTCTATATCCACCAGGAAGGGAGGAAAGAGTGGTGCAGGGGAGAGAAGAGAGCCACTAAAGGCTGTGCCTCCCCTGGGGAACGCCGGGAGACACCCTACAGCACACTCAGTTAACTCAACCGATAGGCAGGGAAACTGAGGTGTTTCTCCACCAAGTCCATGTCCATCATTGGCTGGCAGCTGCTGCTGGAGGCACCTCCAACTTTCTCTGAGCATGGACTGAGCGTGCTCCCTAGTGAGAAAAAGACCTCAGCCCGCAAGTCCCAGATTTCCACAGCAAGTAGAGGTGAGCACTGAGGGCTGTGGGGAGGGCACCACGAGATTCTGCTGCATATTCATATGGCCCTGAGAACAGAAACAGCAAAAAGAGAAATCCCCACCCCCTGGGCTCACGTCTTCAGGTATGCGGCGGCGCACACCATCCTCCGGACGCAGCTTGAATGGGTGAACGGGACTTCTCAGTGCTGACTTTGACCATTAGAAGGATCGTATCTGATGTCACTCTTCCTTTTCCATGTCCAACGGGGCAACATAAACTTTCGAGGCGACATAGCAATGACCTTTGGGTGAACTGCTTCCACCCAGAACATTAGGAGCCCTGCCCACCCTCCCACCGTTGCACACCAGGACTTTCTCACAGCCAACACCACCAGACACCGTGAAAATCTCCACACTTTCCACCGTAATTGTTCATTTTTGTACAATCTTTGCTTTCTTTTCCCAGGTGCAATCCCCCTAGAATTTCCACACCATCTCCTTAGGTTACAAAGACTAGATACTCTAAGGGTTCCCAACTTTCACCTTTTGGAAACTTTTTGGAAAGATGAAGTCACTTACCAGGAGAGGATCCCATCTCTTTAAACCCCCCCCCTTAAATTTCTTCATTCAGGATTTTGTAATTCTGAGCTTCCTAAGTTAGTTAACATCACCAGGTTAGCTCAATATTGCAGAGTTTGTTGGGTCACGTCACTTTCTAAACAATTTTATAGGTAGACATTATAGCGGTAATGGTAAACATTAATAATACTGAAGTTCCAATATACTGGTGGTTCACTATGGCCCACTGGCAAGCTCATTATTTTGTACTTTGACCCTAAAAGACCCTTGCAGCTTACAAATCAAAAACCTGAATGAATAACAACCCCTGCAAGGTCACAAAACAGATCTGGGTCCCAACCTAAGCCTGTTGTTCCTCTCCCATATCACAGGACTTTTCTAGCATTCCCTGGAGTGAAATGCCCTGGGGCCCCTTTAACCATAAAATCACTATAGAAATTACGGCTGAAAAATGGACTGTTTTCAAAGACATGATGTATAGAGGGCTTCAGAAAGTTTGAAATATTGTAGTATCCTATAAAATGGTTGATTTATTGGTGGGTCCTGCTGTGTTCTCCGTGAGAAGTCAAATTAATAATGTTATCTACCCGTGTTCTTGCATGAGGGGTAATTTGTTAGAAAGGAAGGGATTATGCTATCATCTGCTCACCAGCTTGTTGGAAGTGGGCCCAGAGAAGTTAAGTAACTAACTTAGGGACATGCAGGCAGAGGTAGCTAGTTGACAATGAGGCAGGATTCCACCTCCCGTTTCCCAGGCTTCGGGTCTGCAGTTTTTCTATCTCCCCCCACCCCAAATAGTGTCTTCTCGAACTGCCCCCTTGGACAACTGCAGATGGTTACAATTTTTAGCATAGATGCAAATTTTGATCCGTTCCACTGCCCTGTTTCTAACAATTCTCAGAATTGTTTCTCTCACAAGCATTTAGGATAGTGCTGTAATAACAGCTTTTTAAATGTCTTTTCTCAGAAAGAAATAACAAGCCAGAGCTCCAGGCTTCTGCTTCATCGTTATATAATACTTGTCTGGGATTGCAAATCACTCGCGAAAGGACAAGGCCCCGGGGAGGCGAGGGTGGGTGTGAATCTTTGGTGTTGTCTTGAGTAACGTGAAGCGCTTTGTCATTTTCGAGAGGCCGGAGCCTATGCTCGCTGATGTATAGATGCCGCCAGGCTCATTTTGATTATCTTTGAAAACTTACAGTTTCTGAGGCAGTCCCTGAATTGGGGTGGAACACATTGGCTGCAGACAGATCTGTTTTTCTCTCTTCCCTTCCACCCAAGTAAGAGAACAGGCTAATAATAAACCAAAGTTCTAGAACTTGAATTTGAACTGAAAATACCTCGGAATAAAACCTGTTTCTTCCATCCTGCAAATGGGAGGGGAAACGATCAGCCAGAGCAGGGAGCGGCTGTATTTTTCTGTGAAAGCGCGCCCTCTGCTGATGAACTTCGGTAACGACAGGCACTCGGGAAAGTAAAATTATATCATAAAATAATTTTTATTGGGAGGAAAATCTATAGAGAAATAATTGATGTTAAAGTTTATATTCATAAGTTTGAGGTTCCGGAGGACTCACTGCGAGTTGTGTTAGTTCTCATGGAAATTTGCACAAGAGAAAATCAAAACACTTCTCTTAACTTGGGGAGCTCTTCAATACCTTGTTGCTGGGTACATTTCGAAAGAAGTGAAAATACAGCAACTCTGAAGGGACAGCTGGGTAAAGATGTTGGCTATTTATGTTAAACTCCTACCAAAATAGTCAAAACAAGGGTGATGTCACTTCAAGTTGGAGAAGATGGACGGGAAAAAAAATCAGAGCAAATAGATATTCTAAGTGTTTGACTAAAAGCAAATGAGGATGTTTTTAAAATACAGCACAGCGAGCTAAGCCTTCAGTGGCACGTCCGCTGTGATGCGTCTTGTCTTTCTACTTTTTCGCGTCCTTGTAAGTGCCCTGCAACCTGCTACCTCACGGTACTTCGGCACTCAGATGGCAAGGGCAGGGAGAGAACGCCGGCTCCTTGATGAGGCGTTCCACTCGGCACTATTTCTTCCCCTGGTCCCTGCTCACATTTGACAAGGAGCGCGCCCCAGTGATCGTGGCCAGCGGCTAGCAGCCCCAGAATATTCCCCTGTCAATTGCCGTCCCGGCTTTCCCTTTTTCACTCTCCCCACCCAGCCGCTCCTAATTCAGACCTCCTAAACCACCTCCATTATTCCAAACCATTCCTCGCCACAGGCACCCACGTTTACTTCCTGAGCGATGCTCAGTTTAACCTCCCGGTGCAGGGGAACTACGGACTCAGAATTGCTGCCTGAGCCGGGCACCCCTGGGAACTGGTCACAGGGTCTGCAGCCCCCACTCCCGAGCCAGTCACGCAGGAGGCGGCAGCAGTCAGCCCCCGTTACATAAGGCGGCAGGGCGGCCGCGGGGAGCCTGGGGCGGCACAGCACACAGCCGCCGCTCCGCCCACGTGCTGGGAGCGTCTCCACCAGCTCCTCGTGAGAAACAAACCCACACGTCTGTGGCTGTGCGTACATTTTGTGCCCGCCAGCAAGCACAGGGAAATAGAACAAAATCTCTCTCCACATTGGTGGATTCCGAAATCCAAGTACCTCGCGCAGTTCACGTTGCCCCAGGGAGATGCGGAAACAGGCTTCCCTGCTTGGAAATCCCCGCAGCTCTTTATGGAGAATAGGGGGTGCTGGGACGGCTTTGCCCGCCTGCTTTACTGCCGGGGCAGCACACGTCTAGTGACTAAGGGGAACAGAGCGGCTGCGATCACAGAAGGGGAACCCAGATTCTTCCTCTGGAGCCCCGTCGGAGCGCTCTCCGTCGGCTGTCAGTGGGCAGAAATGAAGGCATCGCCACACACTGAATGTTCTGCGATAACCCGAACCAGAGCTACGAAGGTTTCAGACTACATTTAAAGAATTCCAAAGCTCATATGGAGGTTTGGTTTGAGAAGTGAGCAGGCAAGCAAAACCTCTCTCCACCTGAAGAGGTAGTGTGATAAGAAAAAGAGAGACTGGACTGCACGTGACTTTTCGTGCAGGTGGCTTGGCTTGACCCTGAGAAGGTCCTTGCGCTCACCTGTGCGTGCGTTCAGTGGGTGCTCCCTCTGTTTGGGATTGAAGGGAACAAAGATTGAGCTTGCTTTTTAGGTGGAGATGTTTCCCTACCAAGACAGCCCAACCAAATTTAGTATGCGAATTTTTGAGGTCAAATTTATATCATCGGGATGTTCTCCTTATACGTTCGAGATGGCGTTGCATACAGAAAAGAGAGAGAGGAAGGAGGGAGGTGAGAAGAAATCTGATGTGGGGAACAGATCTGGCCGGGGGTGGGGTGGAGAAAAGTAGAAAAGTGTGAGTCCAGGGATATTTAAGGGCTCCAGCGAAAGAAGTCCCGGTCTAAGAGAAAGTATCAGCTAGTGTCAGAAAGTGTTTGCTGCTAATCGTTGAGGAGGGCTAAGGAGAGAGCCCAGGTCCCGGGGAGATCAGCAGAATCTGAGCTTAGGGGAATCCCCACTGCACCCTCCGCCCATCGCGGATCTCTGCTGACAGTAGCGCCATGGCAGAGGGAGGGTGGGGTCATGGCGGATCAGGGACGCCGACGCCAGGACGTTCTACGTGAGAATTGTGTGGAGAAAGAAAAGGCCAAAGACCCCTGGAAATAAATAAAGAGAAAGAAAGAAATCCCTTCACTGCAAATGAAAGGCATCAAATAGATGTTCGAAGATGAGCTATAGAAACTCTCAGAAGAGGACAGTAAACCCAGTAACTAAGCCATTGAATATCTGTAACCCCCTAACCCGAACCCCCCCCAAACAGTAGAGGAAAACAATTTCTGTTGGCAATGGAGAGCTGTGTCATCTCAGAGACCACAAGTCACTGGGCGGCAGGCCCTTGGCATGGAGCGGGAGTCCTTCCCATGACGAGCCTTCAGAGATTCTTGCCATGCCAGTTGGTTAGATGGCAGCTGGCTTTTGGTTCAGTGATGATAATTTCAAGCATTTTTGACTGATAATTCCTACACTGCAGCAGAGACCCCAAAACTTTAATTCTCAATTGTGTTCAATATACAAAGTTCTGGACCTCTTTGTGAACCGCCTTTGTTGTGAATGTTGCTGTTGTTGGTGATGATGATGATTAAAATGATATTTTGCTTTTGACGGCTTTGAGGTTGTACAAATGAAGGAGACAAAAGAATAGATCTTTTGTGCGAGGCAGCCTTTTCCGGTAAGGATTGATTTTGCGAAGGGTTTTGCTGCCATCTAGCGGTTGTTATGGAGAACTGACTTGTTCCGATAAGTGAGATTCATAGGACTCGATTATTAAATGCCCTTAAACCATGCAGAGAACTAGTGATTAAAACACTAATACTAATGCTACTAATTTTAAAACATTGCTAGATATTACCCTGCACTGTTAAGTCCCCAATATTCTGGAGAACTCAGTCGTTTAAATCGCTATAAACAAAGTAGATCTTGTGATTTCAAACTGCCCATCTTTCTATATGCAGGCATCTTTCTCTTTTCTCTGTTCCCTTAATAAGCTTGACAAATGCTGCTTTTAAAATTGCTATAAACAAGACCAGTAGTAATAATAATAGTTGATATTATGTAATGCCCACTATGTGCCAGACTTTGATCTATGTGCTTAAATTTGATGTTATCACTCACCTAATTTTCTCAATAATCCAGTAAGGAACTATTTTACCCTTATTTTACAGAAGGGGCAACTGAGGCTCAGAGGGGTTCTATAATTCCACCTGAGTCATACAAAGTAAGTGCTGGAGCCAGGCTTTGCACCAGGCGGACTGGCTTGAGCCTATTCTCTCACCACCAAATACTTGTATGAGGAGCGCCATAGAAGGAATATGTAGCAAATAGTTGTAGGAATTGAGTACGGCTGTGAAGATAAGAGCAAGAATTTAAAGTACAAGAGAGATCTAAAGTATATTTAGAGAGTGAAATTAATAAGGTGGGGACAATTAATAGGGACAATTGGGTGGGGAAGAGAGAAAAAAAGGAAAGTAGTCATTTCTGGTTAAGCAAAATGGGAGAGAGTAATTAATCAAGGCAGTGAATTTTGAAGTGGGCATAAGTGGGAGGAGAATGGATGAATAAGAGACACTCATTTCTTGTTTAGAGGCTTAGAAGTGATGAGCAGTAAACAGATTTCAACCAAAAATATGAATATTTGGAAAAGATCTATGTGTGTGTAGGAAAACTATTCCATCATACTATGAATCATCAACTTGAGAACATAGGAGAGTTCGCTCATCCAATATGACTTTGTGAAACCTTTGCTCTTTCTGAAGTTGAAAATCGTTCTTGTGAACTATACCTACAAATAAATGTTCCAGTGTCTTACTATAGAGTATACCAAAAATGCTTGGTGTGAGGTCCCATACGATTTGTTCTCGTGAAATCTTTCTCAGAACTTGATTACAGCTGGAGCAACCTGAAGCTCAAGTATTCCAGCCTCCTTGTTTCACAAGGACATTCTAGCAACTGAAATTGATAAATATTTTTAGGTACCCACACTATAAGGAACTGAGGCCATCATTGTGAGCTAAAGCGGAGTATGGTACAGAGCTCTCGTTCTCAAGAAGTCTGTGCTTGAGGTGGGAAGATAACAATATAGCATAACAAAACAGTTGCTTTTCTTGTCTATTCAATCTATTCCTTTTCTTTTGGGCACAGGACCCTGAATTTCTTTGGGGGTACCATGCCTCCTCCTCTTGCAATGACTTGCGTGGGGCCAGCTCCAGGCCTGGCTCCAGCTGATGCAACCTGGCCTATAAGAGTAGTAGTAGCCTGTCTCCATGGTGACGGTAATTGATCCAGGTGCGGCTCATTAATAGCCTGGCCAATGAAAGCAAATGAGGATCGGGTCAAGAGCTGTTCTGAGATCCTTTTAAGGAAAAGCATCCTCTTTGCGCAGAAGTGGCCAACCTGGTAGATCAGTCTGGGTCTGCTCTGGGCCACTGTGTGACAAGTGTCTTGAAAATGATGTTCCCAGTGAAGGTAGAATGAGAAGAAGACTTTGAAAGCTGAGGGCGATATGTGAGCCCCTAAACTGAACTGCCCCCCTGGGTTCCCCAGATTCAGTATCCTTTTCATTGGGCTTTCACCATTCCTGAGCTCTTCGTTTTCATCATTTACATAGTCAAAAGAATTTCCTCGTTAAAAGGTGAGATTCCTTGCTTCGCTCATGTCTGCCTATTGCTCTTTTGAATTGAGTGATCAGTTGACTGAGGATACGATTGCTGAGTCCCATTTTCTTTGCCCCAGAACTTTGCAGATGCAAAGTACCGTTGCTTTCTGAGGTTAAAAGTGACTTCTGACTGCCAGGTAAATACATGATGCCCCATTGATTTCAATTTCAGATAAACAACAGATTTTTTAGTATAAGTCTGTGCCAAATGTTATGTCTAACATTTTAAATTTAACTAGCACGATATGTTTTTTATTTGCAGTATTGGATGACCCTAATGGTGATGTGAAAAGTTGCAGGAATGTCTGATTACTCCTCTCCTCCCCCACCTATATATAGATGACTTGCCTTTAAAAACAAGTATCTGCACGCCTGAAATTTTCTCTTTAAACTTGAACTTTAATATTGGCTATCAGCTGTTCTGTGTCTTTCCCCCCTCCCCCATACAAAGGATCTCCTTTTGGTCATAACATTTCCCTTTACTTTCATTTCAAGGAAATTGTCCTGCATCTAATCCTATCTTTCTGCATTGGAGGAACACAGGGGTCTGCTAAATTGTCTTCTGCATCTGTCATCTTCTCTCCTCATCTCTTCTCAACCCGAGCACTGAGGCTCTTTCAAATATTTGTCTGTTTCCATTTTCAACCCGAAATACTCTGTTCCTTGTTGTCTTGAATTAATTTTTAAAGTGTCATGGTAAGCAAAGTGCTTAGCCTCTGTGGTCTCCCTTTTTTTCCTCACTCCGTTGTCTTATCATCTCATCTACAGTTTTTGTTTTACCGAATGTGTATTCTCACAACGACCTTTATAACTTGTAGTAATATAAAGAATCGTCTCCTTGTTCTTCCAGATTTAGAGTATCTCCTGCGTTTAATTCATCCGCCCATTGATTCATGACTGTATTTCTTTGTTTCCAACTACCTCCCTTCCATTGTTGATTTCTCTACCCATTTATTTGGCTGTCATTTGGTCATATGGCTTCCCTAGCATTTGATTTCATCTTGTGAATGCTGAAGGAGAGCAGCTTGCGAAAATTTGTCTGCTCAGAATTCGTGTGGGTAAATTTTAATTGACACCTTTCCCACTTTATCCAGGGCGAGTCTGTCCCTCTCGCTGTGGGAGGGCTGGGTGCAACATTCTTTTGTGTAGGTGGAAGGCGTGCAAAGACAGCAAGGGAGATAATTCACCTGAAACTGAGCTCATCCCTCGCTAGAGAATCTGAAATCTGCCTTTCCCTCTGAGACCTTATAAAATTTCCAGTGCTAGGATCCATTTTGCCATCACATTTCAAAGGAATTAGAAATAGCCTTCTATGCCTTGGGAAATAAATTTAGGGAGATAAGATCAAGTCTTAGCACCATTCCTAGCCTGCCACGACTGTAAGTTCCATGGACTTCATTTCTCCTGTGACTCACAGTTCAACCCGAAAGCTTTTGAAATGCAGCTCTTTGTGTGGAGAGGATGAGCGTGACAGGGACTTCAGGACTCCTCCTCTTAAAGTTGGTATGCACAGTGCCCACTCAGTGCAGAGAGCCACACTGGAGTGGCCCACAGTGTCGGCAGAGCAGTATTATGTGTCTGCTTTGTTTTTAAACAAATTAATTGTGTGTGATTATTATAGCATTTCATATGTGGTTTTAGGCATAGGCCCTAACCTTCATAGTAAGCCTTTATCTCTTTCTATTTCCCTGCAAAACTCTCCATCTCAGTCAAAGTGGCCAACCCACTGTGACCTAAATAAATTTTAAATTTAGTCACTGAAATGTGGCTCATGTCACACCACTCATTTGAAAAACCTTCCTGACCCTTGCTTGCTCAGCCTTAAGAGTCAGCTAAAATTGTGTCTCCTTCACAATGCTTCCTCTTGATTGAGTCAATCCAAAGTGATTGCTCCTACACTCCTGAAATGTGTTACATTCTCAATAAACTTATCAGATGTATCTTCCGTTTCACTGATTCACTCTTCAGCTCCGTCTACTCTTTGGTTTAATCTACTGAGTTTGTATTTTAATGACATTTTCTATTGTAAAGCAAATGAATTGGTTACTTTTCAAGCCTGCCTGGTGTTTTTGTTAGTACCTTCATATATTTTTCTTCTTTTTAAAAATGTGTTTAGTCATATTTTATAGTACACGTTTAACACTCTATCTGAAAGATTCGATAGTCGAACCCAATCGTTGGCCGGTTGGCTGCTGTGCTCATGGTAGCATGTGTCTTTGTATGCGTTTGTTTGTGTGTGTCTTTATTTTGGATGCTGCTTTTCTGATTAGTGGGGCTCATATCTGCAGGAATCCCTTGTGACCTGGGTTGAGCAAGATTGGCATTTTCTTCTACCAGGGGAATCACTGAATGGGAAACATGTTTTATGTTCATTTCATGGACTGGGGTTATTGAACCATAAAGGGAGTATACTTTTCAATCACAGATTTAACTGAAAGTAATACTAAGGCCAACTTTTCAGATAGGGGTCTAGAAAAGAGTAGGGTGGTAGTTCTGGGTAGATTTTGTTTCTGTTCCACTGTGGCATAGCCCTTTGAGGGTTGTAGCTTTATTAAATATTCCTTTCTTCTTTGCTCTGGCCTGAATTGCAGGCGTTTGTCCCATTTGGCAGTTGAAACCTAATCTCTGGGGTATGTGCACGGTGGGGCGGGGTGCTCCATCATCATGTGGCCTTTCCCTCAACTTTTCCTCTCTTCCCACTTCTGTGACTCCCTGGTTGGTGCTTGCACATGGGATTCTGAGTTGATATTATCTAAAGCCCCATGGAAAATTTGCCATCACTATGCCAGAAAGAGCAGTTTATAGAATGGAGGTAAAATGTTGAACAAGACAGATATATGGTATCCTCCCTTATAGAAATTACACCGTGGGGTGGTTTGCAGCATCTTTAGGTGTTTAGGTGTTCCTAGGTGTTTTGAAGCATCTTTATCCATTTCCTCTCCAGAAGTTTAAGTATATACACACACACACACACACACTATTTTTTCTTTTTATTTATGATTTATTCTGATCCGCTTATTCCCGCTATGCTAGTTTAGAAATGCTTTAGCAAATTGTTACATTTGCCTCTAGCTCTAAATGAATTTTCCAAAAGCAAATTAACAGAATTAATATTTACGGTATCCAATTCACGTTTCTGTCATTTCTGTGCAACCCAGGATAATTGCACAAATTTTAAACACACTTATAAAAGTAATTTTGTCTGCCTTCTCATTTGCCTTTTTGTCCTTATAATTTTCAGCCATCGCCGTTCATTTAATTTGTTTTGCTATCTTTGCAAATCATTTATTTTATACTTAGGGTTGTTGTTGTTGTTGTTTTGCCATATTGGATGTTGTATGGCCAGCATGCATGCAGTGCTTGCTGCCTGGGCTGGGGCTGCAGCACAGAGCTAGTGCAAACACAGTGTGAAGGTGAGGACGGGCTAGGGTGCTTACAGTGCTGGCCTGAAGGCTGATCGAGCTGATGATTGCCTCGCTGCTGGACAGGAGACAGAAATTTCCTCCTGAATTTTAAGGAAGGTAGAAAATTTGTATCTAATCATTGATCCTCTTATGATTTTCATGGATTGGGGCATCTAGTTGTAATGTGAGCACAATGGAAAAGAAACCTCAGGTTTCTCTGCTAGAAAGCCACTGTTCTGGCTGACAGCTAATCCCTCTGCATGGAAGCCCTCAAAGAACTAGAAATTATCAGAATCACTCCAATTCTGAAAAATGAACAAAAATGCCCAAAGGTGCAATAAAAGTATCAAAATCATTCCATAGTGCTTAAAAACGTTCCATCCGTGAAAATCAGTCACTAGAAATAATTATTTCAACAGCTGCCATTCAACGAAAATGATCTAAGACTGCCTAACAGTAACAGCTAGCACCTGTGAGCCACAGTATTGCCCATCACACATGTTCCTTTTATGCTGTGCTTTTGCCACTCCTCCTATTGAGAGGTGGGGGGATCTGTGTTCCCTCTCCTTGACTCTGGGCAGGCCCATTCATACAGCAGAAGTGAGGCTATGTCACCCCTGAAGCTGGGTCATAAAGGGCCACACTTCCATCTGGCTTTCTTGAGGTGCTCATGCTGCGAGAAAATCCAGACCAGCTTACTCAGAGATCACAAGGAAAGGCCGTGTGTAGTTGTTCTAGCTGAGCCTAAGAAGTTTCCACCAGCAGCAACTACTAGACACGTTAAACGAAGATGCCCTAATAGGACCCCGGTCCCCGACTGAGGAGTCAACCCCAGCCTTTGAGTGTTCCAGGTAAGGCCACAGACATTGCAGTGTCCCATCTGAATTCCTGACCCAACAATCCAAAAGCATGTTTGGAGTAGTTTGTTAACTGTTGGTAAACCACCAGAACATGGCCTTGCTCAAGTGCCATCTAAAAGGATGGTAAAGAAGAGGAGTCCTATCACAACAGAATGTCAGTCAGCTTCTCTCTTCATCTGCTTTGGAAAGGAAGAGGACCAGAGGTAAGCATCGACATGAAATCCTTGGCTGAAGAATCCAAGTGGGTAGACATGACCTAAGGGACAAATTTGGGAGCTTGATAACAAGATTTGGAAAAAGGACATGGCTGGGTTAAGAGACTGAGAATACTCTAACATGAGTGGTCACCCGAAGGTCCTCATGACCTTGTTAATCCATCGCTACCCCCAGACTTCTTATCTAGCCCAGAGCACCCAGGGGTCCCCTGTAGGTCAAGTTGGAGGCTATGCATGCGAACAGTAGTAAGAGTGATCTCTCTTCACCAAAGTTGCTTTCCAGAAAACCTTTTGTCTTGCCATACACAGGGCTTGCTCCTTTTCTTAGGAATGCATTGTTCTCTGAAGGGAGGGAGGTAAAAACTCTTTTTACTATATTTAGGTTGAACCACATGAAATTGCTATTTTTTTTAAGCCAAAATGGTTGGATATTGGCAATTTCAGGTGACTCAACCTAATATTTAAAAGATTTTTTTGGAGGATGGACAAGTAGAAAATCCAATGAAAAATCAAGGCAATTTGTTGATCTTGTGCATAGTCCTTGAGATCAATCAAGAGGAAAGTCAGCAGTGAAGTAGCTCGTGTCATTATTCCATGATAGATCTTCTTAGTTACATAAAAATGCTGACTGTAATGTCATTCAAACAATGCCTGGTTAAAGCTTAGTAATGTAGGAGGATTGAGAAAAATCAAGAGAGAAGGAGGATAAAGTGACAATTAAAAGGGAATCAACTTCTGCCATCATAAAAGACACACCTGATTACTAAATTTGAAGACAATGAAGACAGAAGAAGCACTTACCTGTCTGAGTCATGGATAGGATGGAAGACAGTAATTGCAAATACCATTTTTTATTTCTCTCCTGAAATATAGCACTGAAGATGATGGCAAGTTTATTAGCAGAAAGATAACATTTTATTTCGCGTCATCTGGAGATAAAGAAAGGGAAACATGAAATGTCTCCAGCACAGCACGCCTTGCTGCGTCTTGAACAAGAGTGACCTTTGCAACGTGCCAAGCAAGATCTCCCATCAGGACGCCAGCCCCAAGCACATGCACTTGGGAACAAATACACTCAGTGGAGGACACGCACTCATGCCACGTTTTCGTAATTTCTCCTCCTGGCTCACCCACCACATTCAAATCCAAAATTCAAACAGTATTTGCTGGCTGCTGTTCTAGACTCGTGGAGAACATCAGTGAGCACGACACACAGAGAGGAAGCTTCTCAAGGGCCTGGCCCTGTGGAGTTGGGGAAGAGCTAGATAGCAAAAGAATGAATGCAAGACACAGGTCAATTTACAAAGCGTGTTACAAGGTGATCAAAACTGCACAAAATAAAAACAAGGAACAGAAGAGCAAGATCAAGGCTTCCAGGAGTGCTGGAGCTAGCGCTGGAGTGTGGAGGGCAGATGTGATATAAAAGCAGGTGATCAGGGCAGAGCTCTCTGAAACGCTGAGATGGGAGTAAGGTGGTAAAGAAAGCGCCTTAGCTGAGTGGGTACCGAAGGCAAGCGCACTCCAGGCCAAAGGAATGGCTGGTGCACAGGCCCTAAGGCAAGAGAACATTTCTGGTGTGTTCTTGGACCAGCAGGGGTGCCAATAGGGCTGGAGTGGAGCGGCAAGGAGACTAGGAGGACGGTGGACAGAGGGTGACAGAGAGCCCTCCCACTCAGGGGCTGAGGAGCGGCCGCAGGGGCCTCACGCGTGGCCTGGTTAGAAATGCGGACTCTCAGGACTGGTCACAAGTCTGCACTTTAACAAGCTGCCCAGGTAGTTGCTATGCAGGTGAACGTTTGAGAAGTGCGGATGGCAAGCCTTGAAGATACCCGGATCATCGGTGTGACGATTCAGGAGCCATTGCAGGCTTTCAGCCGAGTTGCACAGTCCTCTGTGGTTAAAAGGGTCACCACGACGCGTGTGTCGAGAAGCACCTGTAGCGAGGGAGCAGCCGGGAGGCCATCCCTGGATGTAGGGGTGAGGAGGGGGGCGGAGGCAGAGGTGGCGAGCCCCGAGCCAATCTCCCGGGCCGCTACCTCTCACGTCCACTTCCTTCCTCCTTTGGCTTCTGTCGGGCACACGAGTCCACTGTACGAGGAAGGGTTAGAAGAGGCGTAGGAAGGACGTGATCTTTCAAATCAGCTTCCTTAAGGAGGATCCTGGGGCTGCGGAGACAAACAAGGGCAGCCCAACCCAATCCCCATCGTGGCAGAAGAATCCTCGAGAGGAGCCTGAGCTGTGCTTAAGAGGAGTAGGGAGTAAGCCTGGAGGGGACGTCCCGGGAAAAACCGCAGTATGGGAAATACAAAAGCCCTGGGGGTGCACTTTGCCTGAACCAAGTAGCAGGGCAGGGGCACGGCTAGAAAGTGAGAATAAGAACTCACCAGAGGGCCTCCCTGGTGGCCCAATGGGGTAGGGTTAAGCGCAGTGCTGTGGAGCTGTCCACAGCTGCTGGATGAGTTTGATCCCCACGTGGCGCAGCAGACCTCTCTGCCTCCCCGCTGCTCCTCTCAGCAGTGTGTTTTGGTGGATCTGCCTGTTCTGCTCCCCACTCTATCTCTGGTGAACCCTCTCTCACCGCCCCACACCTCTGACCTACACCCCAGCTTGTATGCAAAAATAAATCTTAAAAGAAAGAACTCACCAGATCACGAACCTCCTTGCAGGCTGCAGTAAGGAGCTGGAAATATCCCAAAATCCCTGAAAGACATGTCAGATTTCAAGGTGGGAATCAGATGTATGGTTTAGAAAGAATATTTTGGAAAGTCTAGGGAGGGTAGATTAGAAGGGGATGAGCCGAGAAACAGGGAGGGCCATCCCAGGTCAGAAAAGAATGACACTAAGTCACCCAGGACTGAACGCCCCGGACTTACGGTCGGAAATGCCTGAGCCCAGGTCCGCTGCCATCGATGAGCTTTCTGATCCAGGCGAGTCACCAAACCTCTTGAACTTTCATTTCTCCGCCATGAGGTCAGGTATCCTTTATTCCCTTAATGCTTCTCGACCACTGTTGAATCAGATGAAGTGCTGGGTAGAGGCACTTGGCATACAGTTCGCATTCAACAAATTGCCTTGTCAAACATTCCAAGAGCTCCTAATTTTCAGCCAAGGTGTATCCCCATCTAGTCCAACCACTTCCTATCTGTATGAGAGCCAAGAGGTGACCAGAAGGTGAGTGATCTCTTCAAAGACACACTTGTAGCTCGTAAAATGCCAGGACCTGGTCCAGCATGTTTCAGCACTGGGGTGAAGTGTGGCGGGACTTGTGCTTTGAGGAGGGCACTGGTGTCACAGTTAACAGGCAGGAGACCAAACCAGTCTCAGAATCTCCCTTGACCTCTAAGATGGGGATGACAGCAGCAGCTACCTGCCGGGGCTTGGAAGGATGCGCTAATTAATGCACAAGCACACTCAGCACAGCTGTGGCCACATCAGAAGCATCAAGGAAAAGGAAATGCTGTCTCCTGTCCACCCGCTTGTGTAAACTCCTCGTGAATGCTGGTCACTGCTTGTCCCTCGTAGCTTCATTCATGGCAATGGATGTTGAGATATTGACCTGGAAAAAAAAAATTGAACCGGCTAGTTCTAATTCTTCCTGCCGGCTGATGATACCAGGAGTTTTAATCAAATGAACTAAATATAACTGTAATAAACATCCGTGCTCATGCACAGGCCCCGGCCAGGTGCTGTTTGTGCTGTCACTGGGTTTTTGATGTCACCATTTCCTGTGTGTAATCAGTAATCGACACCAAAGCTCTGACAAAATGACCATTTTTAGAGTGCCATTAGCTGTCTCCCTGGGTCTATCTGTAAATGTAACATAAGTAGGGTATTTAGTACATCAATTTCTTGTTGCTGTCGTGTGTATCTTCCTGAAGTAAAGAGATCTGCGAAGAGCTTGAGTGGGTGGGTATTTTGGCTTGTTTTCCCTTAACAGACGACTTTAATGTGCTTTTACTATTACCTGAAATTTGTGTGCTGTTGCAAAAAGTGTCCTTGTCAAGGGAAGAACATGAGCACAGCTGGAGCTAAAATATCGCGTGTGTCTGTGTGATGTGTACAAATGAGGCAAGAAGTTTCTAAATTTGCTTCTCACAGAGAAGTTGCCCCGGTGATGTGTTTTGTAGTATTTCTAAATGTCCAAACCCCTCATCAGTCACTATAGGCGTCTCTTGCTTGTTTCACATAGAGCACAGAGCTTTCACATTTGAGCTCTGGGAAAACAATTTCTCTGGTATCTATAATAATTCTCATTGCCACCAGGAGCAAGGTAGCTGTGTAATTGCCAAAGCCAAAACAAGGTGTTTCTGAAGGTGCTTTAATTAGAGTTTGTTTCACTTTGCATCTTATCATGAAACTGAAAATACCAACCATGAAAACTCTGTGGAGAAGCTTTCTTTGTCTTTGGTTATGTGCTTCAGTAAAGATTCGTGCATGTCAGAATTATAGATTCAATAGAATTGTAGGTTCAAGGAGCATAAACTTGTATTGTTAATTTGGATGACCAGAGAGAAACTGACTTCATTAAACTAGAAAATCACCAGTAAAAACATTTCAAAGGTTTTGGTTACCATGGTTTCTGAATAAACAAATTTTGAAGTCCATAGAAAACCCACTACCTTTAATTTGCAATTGGAACACTTCCACGAAGTTTGGGGTTTCAAGCTAAATCCACCTCTCTGGACAAATAACCTAGTCCATGGGGTGGGGAGACAGGGAATGTAATACAAAGCCAGACACCTTGTTGCTCTCTTACAAGACACATTTACTTGGACAAAGCAAATTTAAGTTTCAGCCATTGCTGAACCTCATGGAAGTGGTAATAACCTAAGGAATATGCATTTGGAGAAAGCCAGTACCTTGAATTGAGACCATGCAAAACCATTCTTTTCTTAACATCAACAAAGTACTCCTCTATGGTCAAATTGCCCATGGTCTCAGAATTGTAATTGTGATCAAATGCAGCTTCAATTTTCACCCCTTCCTGTATCACACCTTTTGTTATGTGACCAGAATTCCATCATTAAGGGAGAGTGTGTGTTGCCATCCCTATCTTTGTGGTATGCCTGTACCTTCCTCTGGTCAAAAGAATGTGGGCAGAAGTGTCAGGTGCCAGCCAAAGCCTCAGCCTTAAGAGACTCGCATGTTTCTGCTGTCTCCTTTGGCTCTGCCATTTCATAGGAGAACATGCATGAGGATGAGACTCACGGAGCTGAGCCTCCCCAGCGGAGCCCGGCCTAGATCAGCCACCCCCCAGCCAGCAGCCGGCTTTGTGAGCAGTGACAATTATTGTTTAAACCAACGACCTTGTGGGATGCAGCAGCAATCGACATAAAATCATAGCAAGTTACTGACCTGAACTTCTCTCAGTTGTGATCTGTATATACACATGATGTGCAGCTGGTCTAATTTCTACAGTAGAATCGTTATTGTGCAATCATTACCTCAATGGTGGAGTATTTCTCTATGCACATCAACTCATGCGCATCTATCTGTATAAACTCACTGCTCTGCTTGGTGGAGGTACAAAGGGTGGAAGATACAGATATATGCTCTGAAATTGTAATTGCAAAACCCACTCACGCTAGAGGCTGGAAAACTTTCTCTTCTCAGAGTTCAATTTGCTCTAGACAGATATTATAATATCTTGGCCTTAGCTTGAACATGGACTCCAACGTGGCCAACACTCTTTCTTGACTGAGTCAGTAGAAGTTCAGGAAGCACCTCTTGTCTTGATTTTCTGTGGAGGTGACTGGTTCACGCTAGGTGTCTGGTCCACTGGGGAATGGAAGAATCTCACAGGCCACAAACCTCTCCCTATAAACAGATGTAAAAGAGAGAGAGGCCTAGTGTGTAGTCAGATGGTGTGCTGGGAGTAGAACTTAGAGCCCTTGGAATAGACAAGATGCAAACATGATCCCAGACAGCAGAGGCCCCCAGAGGTAGGAGGCCTAAAGCAAAACAAAGAGACGATCAAGGGGAGGAACTGAAAGGTAGAGTGCCCCCTGGAATCTGAGATAACTGGAATCACTCTCGGGATCTTTGTATTAGTTGTTGGCTTATTTGTATATGCGTTAGCATCAGCGGGGTATATCACCTCGTGGGGACTTTCCACTGGGTGTCTTGCATGTTCTTTGTTCTGCTGCTCCCTTTCTCTATGTCAAGAACCAGGGCCATCTGCGGAGCAGACTGTTCTGGGTTGGAAATGGTATCTTTCTCTACCTAGAAGCTTCCATGTTTCTCAAAGGACTCGTGCATCCTTTGGGCACATGAAGATCTCATTTGGGGGACAACTGGAAATGGATTTCTCTGAGAACCAGGGGACATTGCCTGTCCGGTCATTCTCCTGGGTCCTGGGACTTCCATCCTGGTCCCCGGGCTCTGCCGTGTTACACCAAAGGAAGCCCTTGGCCTCTCTGCCTCCTCCTCATCAACCCACGCAGGGCGTTTCAATCCAAACATCAGCAGAGGATGACTCATCAGTGGGCTGCCTCTGAATCATGGCTCGGCCCGATGCGGAAAGGCAGACTGAATGCAGCACTTGAGAATTAATGTAAATTGGGATTCATCTGGGGTTTGCACTTAAATCTTAGTGTAATTTGACTCAATGTTAACCCTCCTTTGAGTTTAATAAAATATCTACAGCAGGACATTCAAAGTCACTCTGATGACGTCATTCCTGATTCAGAATCGGCCTGAATGTCCGTCGTTTCTGATATTGAATCTCAATTTCAACTTTGTCGCTAGTCTCAAATAATGACTAACTGAACTGATTAGGTTCCATAATTCCTGGTGCCAAAACAACTTCAAAATCAGAGCTATTGACTATTTTCTTTGGAGAGAGGAGCAGATCTCATGGCATCAGCCCCTAGAACTGTTGCTGGTTTTGACATATTATATCCCTGCCTAATCTCTGTAGTCTTGCTAGTTTGTCAGTTGCTTACTTGTACCCCAGCTTGTTCCATAAATTATTTAGGATGGCATAGTATAGTTTTATCCTGTGAAGAACTAAGTGGCCAACTCTTTAAAGTAACTGGTCCTAGCTCTTTCCTTTCTGAATTATACCCCTTCATGAGGCTCTGAAATTACATTATCTGGGTTATTTATTTAATTTAATCCTCCCAGCAGTTTCCTACCACCCCCTTTTTCTCATGGAATTTGAGTCAGCATTTCAGAGGGATCCAGGAACTCTGTAACAGTGATACAGTTATAATCGTGGAGCTAAGATTGGAACCCAGGCAGACCAACTCCAAATCCTTGCTCTTAACCTACATGCTACTAACTTCACCTCACCCTAAATAATCCAGCCCCATGCCCTAGTCAACATTTGCAAATGACACTGAACAGAGCAATAATTTGGAGACAGAAGCTTTCTTTCAGATACATTTCCAGCAGGACAAACATTTAAAACACCCCCAAATCAACTTTTCCCCCTGATATTAATCCTTATTATCACAATCTTGGTGAACTGAGGTTCCTATATTTTAAAAAGCAGCATTTTCCTGTTTTATAAACAAGCTTCAACTTTTCCTTCCTGGTCTGTCTCCCTGTGGTTATATCTAGTAACCATCAATTAACAGTAATGTCAATAAAACAAGTTTAACAAAACTGGGGGTGGGGAAAAAAGAGTGAAGAACGTTATGCCAGGAAATACTTTACTGGAGGTGGAGCCTTGCCAACTTCTATTATTATAAGAAACAAAGCAACCTAATTAATCTAACAGACATTATACTTTGGTTTTAACTTACTTTTATTTTTGAGCATGCAATAGAATTTTTTGCACTCAGATTTTCCTTACTGCTGTCTGTTCCTAGCTCCGTGTAAAAGGAAGATGATTTTAGTGGCAAGATACATATGTCTTTCAATTTGTATTTGAATTCATTCTTTCTCAAATACCTACAAAATTCTCTTATCTATGGTGTTTAAGAAGGAAAAGGCTACTGAAGCAGAACCAATCCTGCCTCTTAGTTCCTTTGGTTAGGGCAAAATTTGTTACAGAGGAAATTATATTTGTTTCCCGAGTTGCCCCAGAAGCAACTAAATATCCAAAAGGATTATGAATAATGACAATTTTATGCATACATTTGCTCCATTACTAGTATCTATTACCAGAAAAATCCAAAACAAAACGAACAGGCAGCTCCAGGCAACAGCAGAACGCAGGCCTTGCACCTCTGCTCTGCTAGACCCCTCTGCTCTCCCAGACCTTCTTCACCTTTCTGCCTCTGCAGATGCTCACAGGCAGATCGACAGAATTAATTTGGTGTCTATCTGAATAGCAAAAGAGGACAAATAATTATATCTAGTATATGTATGCAACTTTCTCATCGATTTTTCTATGCACGAAAGAATAGAATGTAGAAAAATCTTTATATTGCCATGCTTTATGTACACCCTTAAAACCTTTGTTTGCTATAAAATCAAATTTTGTCTGCCTCTCTGTAATGAAATATCACAAACTATAGAAAAAAAGAAATATTACAAGCTAGGTCTCATGTAAGAAAAAGATGAGAGGTCGATTGCGCTGTTTTAACATTCAAATATAGAAATTATAAATTGTGTAGTCAAGACAATAATATAATGAACACTTGTGTACCTACTACTCTCCTTCATTTATCAACATTTTGATGAATTTGTTTCATCTGTCTTCTCCCACTTTTTATTTACCACCACCCAGCTCTCCAATACATTATGTTTAAACCAATTCCTGTATATATCAATTCTGATAAGCACAAATCTTTACTGAAGCACATAACCAAAGACAAAGAAAGCTTTTCCACAGTTTTCATGGTTGGTATTTTCAGTTTCATGATAAGATGCAAAGTGAAACAAACTCTAATTAAAGCACCTTCAGAAATATCTTGTTTTGGCTTTGGCAATTACATAGCTACCTTGCTCCTGGTGGCAATTAGAATTATTATAGATACCAGAGAAATTGTTTTCCCAGGGCTCAAATTTGAAAGCTCTGTGCTCTATGTGAAACAAGCAAGAGATGCCTATAGTGACTGATGAGGGGTTTGGGCATTTAGAAATACTACAAAACAAAATTACCAGGGCAACTTCTCTGTGAGAAGCAAATTTATCAACTTCTTGCCTCATTTAGCCCCACCAGTGGGGGAATCACAGAGCGTAGCACAGTACTTTCTGGCTTAGCAATAGCAGAGCCATTACCACCCCTAGGTGTTAGAAAGTGAGGGCAAGTTCAAGGGTACTGAGCTGAAGGAACGGAAGTGTGTGGAGAAGGCCAGGTGACCTCACAGAGAGGAGACCAGGAGAGTTAATGCCCAGACCACTCTTTCTTCCTCCCTCTGATCCCTGCTGGCTATTTCCATTGACCAAACCCAACCAGCAGCCTTAAGTCAGGGAACTTAAAGGCCTGGTTCAGAACGGTCAACTTCCTAGACCCAAGGGAAGGGCAGAAAGAAAGCCTGCAGGAGAAAAGGGATCTCTGGCATAGGAGCCAACAAGGCCTCCACATTGGATTTGACTGTTCTGTTTCTTAACATTCTTTGATTCTACAACAGTCCCGGCTTTCCTTTTATTTATTTTAACATGGCATTAATAAAGAAACTGAGATTTTGGTCTTGTGGAATATCCCACATTCGGGATTTGGTTGACTGCTTCCTTTCGGTGCTATTGAAGTTGTTCCTGTATTCCCTGTATATTTCTGTATCACCATGAGTCGCTTATTTACAGATGCATTTAAATATTATTTATGATTTCCATCCGACTGTTGTTTCTTGTAAACTGGTAGTTCTGTCTATAGTCTTGATTAGGTTGGGTTTGATTTTTTTTTTTTTTAGGCAAGACTTCCTTGGTGGTACTAGAAACATCCCATTGCATCATTTCATGAAACATAGAGTCATATGGTTTCCATCCACCTTCCACCTAACCTTGGCTACACATTAGAATCACCTGTGGAGATTTTAAAAACCCATATCCATCATTTAACCCTCACTCACTGGGGATGCGACATGGGCACCAGCAGTTTTTTAAAAATACCCTCCATGTTTCAATGAGCGCCCGTAGTTGGTAACCTCAGACCTAATGATTTTAGCATCCATTGATTATTATTTTCTTTATCTAAATATATTCTTTCGTTGGAATTTGAAAATTGGTAACTTTCTAATTTATCATTCCTTCTGTATTTATTAACTGAGTAACTTACATTCAATAAAGAGGTACTTGTTGATTTGATCTGAAGTTCATGTTTAATTTCAACTATTTTTCATCAAAAAGTTTTATGAAATTTCTCTATTGAAATATATAAATATTTACAAATGGATTTAATAGGATTTTATTATTTCTATCAAATTGGTGTTATTTTTTACAGATAATAACTCTCTGGATCATGTCTAAAATTAAAATTTCCCTCAAAAATATTCTTCCCCTAAAATCTCAACTCATATGTGTGTGTAATGTATTTTTCATAATTTGGACTTTTCAGTACCATACACAGTAGGACCGTGTGATGTAAAAATATAATAAGGTTTCTTTTTTCTGTTGGATTTTTTAGGTGTATTGTTTTTATTGAGGTAACATTGGTATACAATGCTGTATATGACTTGGGGTAAAGGTTCACATATCTTCAGATGAATGTTACCACAGCACACCCACCACCAAGGCACCCAGTGCTCTCCACCATAGTCCATTGGGCCCCTTCCCCCTCTTTGTTCCCAACCCACCCTCCCCTTCTGGTAGCCTCAGTTATGTAGTCAGATTTCTAGGGATAGTTTTACTTTGGTTTTGTGTGTTCCTTTGGTTTGTTTCTCTACAATCCACACATGGGTGATATCACCCAGTATTTGTCTTTCTCCTTCTCCTTCTCCTCTGACTTATTTTGCTTGGCATAATCCCCTCCAGTTCCATCCATGTTGTTGCAAATGGCAAGAATTCACCTTTTTCATAGCTGAGTAGTATTCCACCATGTATCTATACCACATCTTCTTTATCTACTCATTTATCTTTGGGCACTTAGGCTGTTTACATATAATATGGCTTTTTGAAGAAATATTATATCCCATCCCTCATTGTATCCTACATATTTGTAAAGAATAGGGATTAGAGAATCCTCTGGAATTTATGTAACAATGGAAGGTTAATGTTTGAGGAAGCGGCCTGGTTATAAAGGGGGAGCCTCTGGAATCTAGCAACTGGTTCTTATTAAGTCAGATCTGTTGGGCTATGTTCTCTACTGAACCTACCAAAGGTGCAAAATGCCTTCCAGATTGTCTCTTTTCAATATCATAGCTACATAAGATAAATGTCATAAATACATGGGATAGATCAGATAAATATAAAGGATTGTACTACGTAAATACATAATATGACATTCATTAAGCATTTATTAGGTACCAGGCAATTCAATCAGTGATGTTAATATTTTCCGTAGTCAACCACACTTACAAACTCTCGATCCTTTTTGGTTTCTTTTTCCTCCAAGATCCACTTGGTGGTTCATTTCATGCCAACTTGTAATGCTCATTCATTTGATGTGCATTTGCTTATTCATCTGTTACTTCATTTGCTCAATTATTCAGGAACACTTATGTAATGGATCTTTTTTTGAGGCATGGCATGAGCTCTACTTATGACCAAGGCATAGCACGAGTAGTTTATAATCTGGAATATGGAATAAGGCAAACCTAATTTCCAAAACATAAAAGGTCCTTTCTCTGTCCTTTCCCTCTATTCTCCCCTATCCCAGTCCAGGTTAGATTCTCCTCTCTATTCACCTAGCCTCCTGCCTTTGTTTCCTTTTCCAAAGCATGCTGCATTCCTTTTTCAAATTGCTTTCTCCTCCAAAATATTGTTTTTCACCTTTCACAAACTCTTAAATTACTCCTTTTAGTGCCTATCAAATGACATTCAAACCCCTTCCAGATATGTATTTTATCAAGTTCTACCTCTTCTAAATTTCCCCCTTTGAAGCCTTCTGCCCAGTGAGTTTGTCTGTTAAATCATCTATACCCCAAATCCATGAAGCTTTTCCCACTATCTTCCTTTGAACCGCTAAAGTAATTATTAACTATACTTCTCACTTGATCATGTACCGTCTTATATCTTTAGTAACCTTGTCATATGTTGATATGTTATACTATATTATACTAGAGTATAATACCTCTGAGGTCAGGAATTTAATTTATATTTCTGTTTTCTCAATATTTAGTAGTGCTTCACAGCAGTAGCTGCATGATAGAAGGGTGTTGATGAAGATGAGAATATTGGGAAACTGTTGGAATATGGTAGTGGTTAAAGCATTACATCAAGAATTATGTGGTTTTTTTCATGTGATATAGTTGTTCAACCACATTTCACCTGATTCTTTTTCTGTCATCATCAAACTAGAGTATACCTGTCTCTCCACCTTATAGATGGAGAATAAAGGTTTCTTTGTGTGCCTCCAATTATCCTCCCCCCTTCTCTCTTTCTCTCTCTCTCTTTCACAGCCAGACTTCCTAAATGAATAGCCTACACTTGCTGCCTCCGCTTTTTCACCTCCCATTCACTTCCTCAACCAACTGCCATCTGGCTGCTTCTACCACCATACCAAAAATCTGCTGGCAGAGGTCACCTAGCATCTCAGAGATGCCAACTCAGATGGACAGTTTCCAGTTCTTTTTGCATCTCATCTCCATAGCATTTGATGCTGTTTCCTCCTACCTCATTTGGGAAACTCTCCTTTACTTGGGGTTTTTAGACCACACTGTCGAGGTTCTCAGTACCTCTATTTCTTCTCTCATTCTGTCACGGGCTTTTCTTCCCCCAGCTATCCCTTAAATATTACTGAAGGCCAGGTGTCTTCCTTGCTTGTCTTAACTTTGGTTCTCCCAGAAGCAGACTCTGAGATAAGGATTTACATACAAGTCATTTATTGGGGATGATCATTCCAGTAGGGTTGTGGGAAAATGAGACAGGAGAAAGAAATCAGCCAATAAAAAGTGTGTTCTCAAGCCAGTTACCACTGTTGGCAGCTGGAGCACGATCCCACTGTAGAAAACACCCTCCATTATCCTGCTTGCGGCGCGAGAGAGCAAATGTATTTATCCACGATTCCATCACTTGTTGGTTGAGGGCTGTAGTAATTCCCTAGCACTTCTGCCCACAGGCAGAGTCGCAGGTGCTAATAGTTCGAAGTCAGGCTGGTGTGTACAGAATTTAAAAGGCTGAAGGGTATGGGCGGGCTACCAACATCTGCCTTCCTCCTTCCACTCCTTACCCATTATCCCTGGGTTACTCTCAGCAGTGACAATAAAATTAACAATGGTAATAGCTAAACTTTTATGTACGCAATTCAGTATTTTACTTATATTCACTCATTTAATCCTTGTAACAGCTCTATGAGCTGTTATCATTCCCATTTTATTGAGAGGGAACTGGGACTCAGAGAGACTAAACTGTTCAAAGGCACACAACTTGAAACTTCAGCTAACATCTTTGTTCTGATGTCTCTGTGCTTAGGTACCACCCATATTGCTTCTCCAAGCTCTCACTAGTATTTCCATTTGCCAACTGGATGTCCTTACCAGGATTCTATAGTCATCTCAAAAGCAACACATTCGAAACACATCTACCAGAAAGTCCGAAGAAACTAGGGTACATTATGATTCTTCTTCTCCACTTTCAGAGTAATTTTTATCTTAAAATAACCTTTTCTGGTAATAAGAAAAATACATGCTCTTTATAGGGATTTTGGAAAATATGGAGAAGTACAAAGATTGTGATAAAAGTCCCCATAATTCTGCCATGCAGTTGACCCCGTGGGCATCTCCTTGTGCCCAATTGTCTATACATTTTAGTATGTTTGAGCATATGCTCTGTGTGTGTGTGTGTGTATTTGCATCTTGCATTTTACATTATAAGCATTTCCCCATGTCATTAACAAAAAATCTTTATAAACACATTTTAAAGGCTTCATAGTGTTCCTGGCATATGGATTACCAAAATTTGCTTAACTCTTGCCTTCTGATTGAACATTTATATTGCTTCCTTTCTTTGCTCCTCTATATAACATGCTGAAATCAATATTTCTGTACTTAAGTCTTTATCTGCATTTTGGATTATTTCCAGAAGAGGAATCACTTTTTAAAAGGGCAATAACGTTTTTAGGGTTTTATCGTATCTTGCTATACCAGTTCACAATCGTACCCAGAGAAAGTAAGCGAGTATTCCACCCCACCCTAGTCGACAATGAGTCTTCTAACCCTTTAAAAGACTTGTTAAATCTATTGGAGAAAAATTGCACTTGTTGGTTCCACTTTCATTACCTCAAATTCCAGTGAGATTAAAGTTTGTTCATGTTTGTTGACTGTTTATTGTTCCTTTTATAAACTATCCACATTATTTGTCAATTGTTCTACTGGTTTTTAAGGTATTTCTTATCATTTTAATAAATTAGTGATAACCTTTTTTTATTTTTACAAAAAAGATTGCATTTGCCCTTTCAATTTCTGATGTAAAACAGCTTAAATGGTGGCACAGAATACCTCCCTCACTGTGATCTACTGAAAGCCCTGGACACAAAGGTTTTTTAAAGAGAAAAAGAAAAGTTTAATATTTTCTGGGGTCAAATCTAACCTTTCTTCCTTGAGATGATTCCTGTTACATTTGAGTATTGAAAGTCTTTTCCCATCCAGAGGTCAGGTAAATATTCACCTATATTATCTTCTCTTGTCTTATGGTTTTTATTTCTGCTTTGAAATTCCCTTAAATCTAAAGTATGACATGAAACACTCCCCCCATTTACCCAGATGCAATACCTACTGGCCAACTTTTTCACTTATTAAGTTCTTGTCCGCATTGTTATATGGCCTCTCCTTTGTAATAGATCACGATGTTTTACTAACTGAAGCTTTGCAAAAGTTTTAGTTTCTGTCATAGGAACAGTGCTATCATACTTTCCACCACCACCCCAATATTTTTGCAGCTTTTTTCATCTATTATTTCATATAAACTTTGGAATCATTTTTCAGGTTACAAGAAATTCTAATGTGTGTTTATTATAATTATATCAAATTTAAATATTATTAGAGAAGAAAAGATATATTTGAAATATTTAGTGTTTTTAGACCACACTTTCCACAGTTTTCACTCATTAAAATAATGGTCTCTCCATTAATCTATTGTTTTGTATCTCACACAAGTTCTCAAACTTTTCTTATTCAATTGTTATTCCTATTACAAATGAAGTATTTTGTTCCATAATCTCTTCTGGCTGGTTATTATAGAGTAGACCTATTTATTTGTGTATATTTGTTTTCTCATTCAAGAACTATTCTCAGATCTCACTAATTATTATATTTTTAGTTGATACTTTGGGACTTCCTCCTTTCTTTCATTTCTGTTTCTACCACATGTTTTGTTTTTGTTGTTTGCTGGTTTGGTTTTGGTTTTGATAACTTCTAAAACAATGTTAAATAAATATTTTTTAATGTATCACAATTAATTAGATATTTACTGCTACTTAGTCATTAATACTGTTATTAACATTATGCTAGTTTTTCTCTACTTTTTAAAAATATTTTTAAATCAGAGATGACTATAGAATTACCAACTTCTTTTCAATATCTATTACCATAATCATGTGATTTTTCTTATTTGTCATCCTGATATGATGTATTATATTAATATATTTGGTAATGTTATATTATCCTTATATCCCTGGGATAATGTTACTTGGTGAGTTATTCTTTTAATATGCTATTAAATTTGATTTGCTGTTGTGTTATATTATTGCATTCTATTCCTATTGAGATTAGACTACAATTTTTGTTTTTGGGTTTTTGTCAGGTTTTAGTATCAGTTGAATGCTAAATTCCTAAAATAAATTTGATAATAAAAATGAATGGGAAAGTTTTTGTCCTTTCTGTTCTTGAACAGTTTATAGAACATGAAAATTACCTGTTCTTTGCCATATAGAAAAAGCTCACCAGTAGTCATATGGCACAGATAAATTTTTGTGATGATTAGGACTATAGATAATTTGAGCTGAAAGGTGATTTAGGAATAAATTAATCATCAATATTACAAAATTTCATTGGTGTTGTGCTTTCTAAACACTTCTAAAGTACTCATATCTGTTACCACCAGTCATTCATTTGCCCATTCAGAAAAAGGTTTTATTGAATGCTTTCATGAGCTAGATATTCTAGTTGGTGCTGTGGATAAAAAAGATGAATTGGATGTTATCCGTGATTTGGAGGATTCATTAGCTTGTTGAGACAGATGTGTCAACCAAGAAGCCTAATAAAATATGCAACTAATTTAATAGAAGTATATTCATTTACATCATCTTTGCTCTACTTATACTGACATCATTATGCCCATTATGCAGGTGAGGTAACATTCTGAGTTATTGGCTCCATATCTGGACATCCCCAGCAAACAATAATTCAGTATCTCCCGAGGAAAACACATCTACCAGTGGGCCAGCCTAATAGCTAGAGTGTGATTTCTTATGTCTTCTAGTAGCTTTTCCCAAACCACGATTCTCGCCATCAGGGTCATACAGTGAGTCTCATTCCTTTTACATGGGATAGTTGTTGAGGTTTATGAAGAATGCTGTAATCATTCCTCCCATCACAAGTCCTTTTTACTAAGACAAAAATCTTCAATTCTTTCCACTGTCTTCACACAGAGTCTTGAATAACTACCCTCTCAGCTCCTCTCCCCCCCATGTACCTCAGTTTGTGTTGTTCCAGAATTTCACCCAGTACTCTATGTGTGCTCTCACAAAACCAGGGTAGAGAGAAAATACTACTTTTTTCATTCAGCTCTTACATGTATTAATGCAGCCTCAGACAACAGGGTTTCTTTGGTGGTATGACTGTCAACTCTCACTGAAGCTATCACCCACTGAAAACTTCAAGTTTTTTTTTAACCTATGTGCTCCTAAGTCATATTTCCTTTACCTTGAACTTGGACAGTTGTTTTTTGCTGCTTGTACATGATACCTCCTATTTACCCCTGTCAAATTTAATTTTAGTCGTGTGAAAGCATTACTTAATCATCTTAAGATTTTTCTGGATCCTGAATCTGCTATTGATAAGTCAATCCTTCTAGCATCATAGCATTGTCAGTTTTATGGTCCTTGTGCCACAAGTCATCATAGGAATACCAGATATAAGAAAATATTAAGGACAGAACCCTGTGATATATCAGTAGAAACCTCTAATCATGCTGGCATTGCTCCACTAGTTTAGCCACTAAGTTATTTTATTACGTCATTATGTATAAATGTTTGTGTGTACATAAAGTTCTTGAACTTGGCTTGCACATCTCCAACTTGTTCATAGTTGTTAAATACCTTTGGCATTGAGACTCTCCAAGAAAAATTAACTAACCAAAATGTTCATCAACAGGTTAGTAGATAAACAAAATGTGATATCCCCGCAAACAGAATATGACCTGCCTGTGATAAACAAAACACCCAACAGCAAGGATGAATTTCAAAAACAGTGTGGTGATAGAAACCCAACACAAAATCTACATACTGCACAATCACGTTTGCATGGAATTCTAGAAACTGAAACTAATCTATTGTGACAAAATATAACGCTTGCCTGGAACCAGGAGTTAAGGGAGATTTGACTGCAAAGGGGCACAGAGGAGTCTTTGGGGGGCAATGGAATATTCTATATCATGATCATTGTGATAATTACGTGAGCTGTGCACATTTGTTAAAACTCTTCAGACTGTACACTTTAAATGGGCAAAGTTCATTTATGTATATTGCACCTCAATAAAGATGATTCTTTAAAAAATAATACTGCTTATCATATTGCCCGATTGATCACAATAATCTACTAATCTGATTAAAGAAAATATTAAATTAGTCTCCCATGACTTCTTCACGAACCCCTGCTGGGCCCTAGCAATGCCCACATCTTTTTTGAAGTCCAAGTACTTTATTTTAATATGTGCTAGCTGCTAAAACGTTTCTGAAAATCAGTAATATCAAGCTCACCCAGCCATAGTACGTGGAAGCTATCTTCTGCCACCCTTTGAAAATAGGAATTCTACTTTCCCATCTCAGTTTTCTGTGCCTTTTTATAGTGTCAAGTCCCCAGAGAAATAAACAGTGATTCTGTCATCTCATTCACATGCTCTCTTTGTTCCCTGGGATGTAATTCACCCAAGTCAGGACATTTAAAACTTGTTGGGAAATATTTAGTGCTCTTTCATCTTGGGCTTCCTTTGCTAAGGGGCTTCTGAGTTGGAGATATTGTAGGAAAATTTAGGCTGCAATTTAAGGAGCTATTCACCGCTCATGAGCCATTATGTTAGCCTCTGTCAGGATGTCTGGCTCCAAGTCCGGTGCGGGCAGTGTCTGAGGAACTTTCTGTGTAAGAGCACCACAATTTCCTGCCTGAGAGTTCAGTATTGATCTGGCTCAAACCACTAAAGGATTTTACTCTCCTTCACTTCATTGGTGGCAGGAGACAAGGTTACTTAGGCCTTTTAGATTGTGCTGATTTCATACACTCATACGCAACAAATGCATGTATAATACATGTCGCGCTTGGCGTTCTGTGTTAATGTTAATGAGACTATGTATTCGCTCTGTTTCCACAAAAACCTTTTGAGCCTAGAAGAGAAGGGAGAGTGAGGTAGCAGTCTGGATTCTGCATTGACAGCCTCTAAACTCTGTTTCATCTGATCCTCCCTGCACTGCTGTAGGTCAAGTTGTAGGTCGGCAGGGAACGGCATCTGTCTGTGACAGGAAGCCGCAGGCCAAGGGGTAAGATTTGGGTGTCCTGGTAGGGGATGTACCCCTGCCCTCCCTCTTCAGAGCATAGTGCAGCAGACAAAATGGAAAACTGAGCAGTGGATGCAAGAAACTCTTTGTTCTCTGATAGACACGCCTCAGGGACTGTGACCTTGATGTCCACGGCTCACGTGATAAAGAGAAGCGCTCACCAAAAGCTCATCGGAACGGAGCGGCCGTCTTAAACGTTTCTGGGTGCTTTTGTGAGGAAATTTATTTATGCACCAGATACATGAACCCCTAGCAGTAGTCCTCTAACATCCTCAAAGCCTACAGTGTACTAAAAACAAAGGAAAATCGTGGTGGCTTCTAGCTCAGACTTAGAAATGTTTTCCTTCTGTGTGGAAAGCTGGAATCACCAAGCACTGTGGGTGTTAGAATCAACTCAGAGTTGGAAGACATGTTTAGATTAATATAATGTATCCTCCTACTGAACGTAAAATCCATGACAGGTGATCCCCACGCCTCTGGGTGGGTATTTAACGCAGAGGAACTCAGTTGTTTAGAGGCTGTTCATTTCTTTGTTGGACCGGTTTTTCTTATCCTGAATTGAGTGTCCTCCTTGTGGAACTTGTATCCATTGGTCCTAGTTCTGACCTTTGAAACAATAGGAGTAAAATTGTGTTGTTTTGAATCTGACAGCAATTTAAGTATCTGGCAGTAGTAATCGTATTTCTCCTTTCTTTCTGCTTCCCTGGTTTAAACAATCCTATTTTCTTTGAGCACTACTTGATGCAGTTTTTAGATCTTACATGCATTCAGAATGACCAATAAAACGCTTAAAAGTTTGATCTGATCCTTAAACACAGGGCTACTTGTTGGTGGGGCAGGCACACAGAGCTGACACTGTACGACACTTCCATTAGAGCTGCTTACCAGTGTTTAGCTTACGGCTGACCGCAAATCGCTGCTCTGGCATAATTCTTTATTGTGGAAGGATTATGAAGTTCATGACCCAGCAACGGAATTCTTTAGTCATGGGAAACTTTGTTAAGACTATTGAAAATTATAAATCTATTTTAATCATTTAACAATGATACCAGCAAAGAATGTCTGTTCCTTAAAATGCATAGCAAACTATCTCCTGAACTGTAGTGCAGACTAAGACTACTTGAATAAAATGTGAAAATAAAAGGAACTTAATAAGTAAGGTTACTTGTACCTAAGTAAGGTTTCACATGGATTTAAGAACAGAACATGTTACTGAGGATCAGAGTCATTGGGGGCATTTCAAAGCTCGTGAGTTTTCTGGCTTCCTGGACAATATTCTTTTGTCAATTATTTTATTGTTATTCTCAAAAATTTCATGGAAGCTGATGAGGAATGTTCATTCCCTTAAGTTGGGCACTAGGCTATGCCATAATATTTGTTATTAACAGTTTTGTTGGAAATTAAGGTATATATTTTTGCTAGACAGTTCTGCACTTTGGAGTATCTGAGCTCATTAGAGAGGTTCGTGCATTAATCATTTTCAATTAATATTTTCTGCACAGCATCAAAACACACATTATAGCGTAGACAGCTACAGTCATTTCATTATGTCTCTTTGCTTAACTGACTTCACACTGTATGATAATGTAACCCAAAGGGTGAAATACTTTGTTTCATCTAAATCTCTTGTTTATGGGCTGCTGATAATGGTGTTCACCACTTTGAAACCATGAGACTATGGCTGCTGGGGACAGTGTGCTAGGATTTGGAATGGAGGGTAGTGCAGGAAAGTGCATGATTTTACTTAATCCTTAAATAGCCCCTTCATGGAGGCAAGAAAAATGTAGTCATGAGAAAACAGAAACAAAGGGATCTATTCGAGGTCACTGCTGATAACAACTAGGGCTAATACTTAAATACACATATTCTGGACTCTAAAGCCTTAGTTCTAGACACTATGCATTTGTCTAGACTGCTCTGCATGTCTCCCAGACATGGTAGAGAATGAGTCCAAGGTTTCCCTTTTGACCCTATACATTTGTAGACATAGGAAAGATAATGTCTTAATTGTTGCACCATATGCAGATTGTTGCCTGTTCAGTCACTCTCCCTGCTTCTGTTACTGCTGATGGTTACCAATCCTTTCTCCATGCTTTGCTACTGAGAGGAACGCATTATCATGCAGGGCTGCAATGTGTTCCATTAAAACACCTCCCCAAACCCCCTTATTACTACTATCCATGTGACCCAGTTTTTTCCCCATTGAAATGTAAACAGATGTTAATAGCTTCAAGGGCTATTCTCTCCTGACAGAAAGGAGAAAACACAGTGCCTTTCCCTTCATGCTTAGCTTCTTTCTCCCTGAAATATGAGCGATATATCTGGAGGTGGGGCAGCCATCTTGCAATCTTCAAGACGACAGCCACACCTCAATAAAGGCAAAATGGGAGGCAAAAGAAACTCTGGCCCTCCTGGCATCTTGCACTGCTACATCTAGATTCCTTACCTTAGACTTACATTCTAATTATTATTATATGTGAACTAAAGTAGTCCCAACCCAAACAACTATTTTCTCCTTACTTCCCCTCAATTTGTCTATAAGCTCCGGAACGTGGTTAAGAAAAGCGAATTTGAAGCCATTATTTAGGAATTTGCATCAGAGTTGTTCATAGGATACTACAAAGTAAGATGCCTGGAGCCTGTGCTTCTCCTCTACCCCCCTCAATTCAAAATCTAATCCTGCCTCCCACCACCTCAGTGCTGTGAGTGACCATGTGCCTAAACTGGGGAGAGGCAATGTGGAATGATGGGAGAAGTTAGATAGGTGGATTCTGGTTCTCTTAACTATCAGGTGAGAGTGGTGTTTCGGGATGCAATGGGTTGGACGCCCTGATGTCTTCTTTATTCATCTGTTTTGAATTTTAGAAGAAAAACGTGTATTACATGATATGTATCTCATCCCTATAGTATTGTTCCTGGATATCTTGGTGCGTTTTTTTCGGGGGGGGGGCACTATATAAGTCATATTTATTTTAGTGTCCCTCAATCATAGGGAGAATACATATATCCTATTTTTTAATATATATTTTTATTGTTATTTATGTCTTTTACATTTTGTATTCCCCTTGGGTAGCCCACCACCAATTCACCCGTGATCCATCTTCATGGTCTCTTGTGTTCTTTTCTATTCCATTTTGTGTGCTTTTCCTTCCCTCCCCCCGCCTCCTCCCCCCGCCCCCCGCTGATTGTCTCTCTCCTATTTGGTTCCTTATAGTCCTGTTATAAGTGAAACCATTCGATATTTTTCTTTTTCGTTCTGGCTTATTTCACTGAGTATGATCCCCTCTAATTCCATCCATGTCGCTGCAAATTGCATGTGTTTATCTTCTTTGAATGCTGAATAGTATTCCATTGTGTATATGTACCACATCTTCTTGATCCAATCATCTATTTTTGGACATCTGGGTTGCCTTCATACCTTTGCTATTGTGAATAGTGCCCAATGAACATACGGGTGCATGTATCCTTTCGGATTAGTGTTTTTGTGTTTTTTGGGTAAATTCCCAAAAGTGGTATTGCTGGGTCATATGGAAGCTCCATGTTTAGCAGTTTGAGGAATCGCCATACAACTTTCCATAGTGGTTGGACCAGTTCACATTCCCACCAGCAGTGTAGAAGAGTTCCCTTTTCTCCACATCCTTTCCAGCATTTGTTGTTGCCTGTATTTTTAATGTGTGCCATCCTCACAGGTGTGAGGTGGTATCTCATAGTGGTTTTGATTTGCATTTCCTTGATTATAAGTGATGTTGAGCATTTTTTCATGTATCT
>PVIJ01005813.1:7751-99443 GCA_004024925.1 Scalopus aquaticus | reverse complement strand
AAGGAGCCAGAGGGAGGGAAGGGAAAGGGCACAAAATGGAATAGAAAAGAACACAAGGGACCATGGAGATGGATCACGGGTGAATTGGTGGTGGGCTACCCAAGGGGAATGTAAAATGTAAAAGACATAAATAACAATAAAAATATATATTATAAAAAAAAAATAAAAAATAAACTGAGAAAAAAAAAAAAGAAAAATACTTTGAAAAATTATGGGTCAGCACTGATTTAAACCTAAGGTTGTTATATTAGTGTGGAAGTGTTAGAAGAAGTGGAGGTGTTCTAGTAGGTTGTCAGTTATGTTGGTAATCCCTGATTGGCTATGTAGGAACATGAGATTTCAAAACTTAAGAGATTCAAATTTAGGGAACATGGGTTTTCTGATGCTGACCATTTGTTAAAATGAACAGGAATCTATGGGGTGCTTTATAATGTCAGCCTGCCATAATGGTCCTTCTGGTAGACAGGGTGGCAGTCATGCCTGGCAGCAGTTTCTCAGTGTGAAATGAGGGGATGAAGTATTGTAGAATGGTAGGATGGTAAATAAAATAATCCTAAAAATCAAAATTCCTGGTTTCTGTCATGGTTTTTGTCTTAGTCAGGGTTCTCTAGAGACACAGTAACAATATGATCTCTCTCTCTCTCTCTCTCTCTCTCTCTCTCTCTCTCTCTCTCTCTCTCTCTTTCTCAGATAGATTAATCTATGTACAGAGTGAGAGGGGAAGATTTATTTTAAGAACAGTGACACTTGAATAAGGAGACCGATGGGTTCAAAAATCTTCAGGGTTAGTCAGCAAGAAGAGCCAGGAGAGCCAATACTGTATTTGTATTCTGAAAGCTGACAAACTCCAGGCCCAGGAAGAGCTAATGTTTTGGTTTGAGTTCAAACAGGAAAAAATTCAGTCCCATTTAGAAGGCTGTCAAACAGGAGGAATTCTCCCTTCCCCGGGGGACAGTTAAGTTTTTGAGTTCTATCAAGTCTTCAGTTGATTAGATGAGGCCCGCCTACATTAGGTAGGACAATCTACTTTACCCAGTCAATTGATTTAAAAATGTTAATCTCATCCAAAATCATTCTCACAGAAGCACCCAGAACAATCCGTGACCTAGTAGAGTCGACATATCAAATTAAAGACCACCCTTTTAATATGCATTGTGCAACTCTGGGCAAACAATACACGTATCTGGACCTAAATTTTCTAATTTATATAACAAAAAAAGGTGGAGGAAAAATCATTATGTTTTCTTCAAGTTATATATTTCAGTGTTGTCTAGGTGGTGAGATTTCAGGTAATTTGAAGAGAGATGAGAAAAAGTCATCTACAAAATTATTTTCCCATGTTTTCTAGTCCCTATGTCAAAATCTTATGCAATGCTGGCACTTCTTGTTTTACATAGCAGTTTGGTTCATTTCACTTCTTCTTTCCTGTAGTATCAAGTAAGTGACATCTTCATGCACAGATTATTTCCTCTACCAAACCAGAGTAAACTGAAGTTTCAGGTGGTTAGAAATTTCTTCAAGTTGCAAAAGACATAGTGCAAATACACCTCAATTGATAACACCTAATTCAGGTAGGTGGACTTCTCTGTTAACTGTTCAAGGCACTGAATTTTGTCCAGGTGATCTTCCCTCACCTGCTGCTTTAAAAAAGTCTTTTAAGTCTAATTTATCTTTTTTCTTGAGTTTCTCAATGCAAGCCTATAGGGGTTTTATCATTCTTTATTTTCTTCATTTTTAGATATTGTTATTTTAGATCACAGGCACATCAACAAAAGCACAATTATAGATATTTCAAATAGCACTTTGAAAAGTTTGGATATTAGCAATATATGTTTCATTTATTTTTCTGTAATATTCCTTAGACGTTCATAGATGTGAATAAGTCAGTAATTTGGAAAGATATAATTTCTTACTAATGGAACCCAAATCTTTTGAAAATTGTAATGTTATAGGGTGATAGTACTAATTAGGTCTATTTGCTTCTTAGAACAATGGATGATCAAGCCCGGAAGACAGTATGATTTAGTCACACATTTAAAAAGCAACAATTACTAGAATATCTATTCTGACCTGCATAAGAATTTACAAAATATTCAGAAAAATTATTTGCAAATTGTCAATAGGTCCCGGTAAGCAAAACTGGTGAAGATATACATTTTATAATGAATGTAAACTTTACTAATTGAAATAAAAGTGTAGAGTTTGCACCTTTGGAAAACAAGCCCATGAGAATATTTCCTCATTTCAGCTTGATCAGTTTTAGCTACTCTAATTTTGCATGAAGACCATCATTGCTTGTGTATTCATGTTTGGTTATTTATGAGATAAATAGGTTTGGCTTTGAGCATGTAAGGTAATAAATGCCTCCCAAAACTCAAATCAAAATTTGCCTTCTGCAGGTTAGCTGTTTTTGAGATTAGAGGTTCGGGCATGATTTTTTTCCTTGTATATTTTAATAACTTTTCAGTTCAGGTGCTTATGCATCCTTCAATTTTAAATATTCACAGAGAAATATGGGAGTGACTTGGAAAGGGTTTGATGCTGATTTGAAAGTTGATCTTTGGAATCATCTTTTCAGCACAACTGAGGCAAAGTTACATTAAAATCAATAGGACTTAGTATCCATTAATTTTCCTACTGCAGTTACCTCACTTAGTATATCCTTCCTGCTAGAGGTGAGATTCAATAATTGTAAGATACTATTAAGGTTGAAATTCATTTGCTCATTCATTTAATGGATATTTATTGAGCATCTTCTATATGGCAGACACTCAGACAAAGATCAGAAATATCTGATCTTTCATGAGATTTCTAGAGCAGCACTTTTCAAACTTCAGTGTGCATACAAGTCATCTAGGGATCTTGTTAAAATGCAGATATTGATTCTCTACATCTGGGTGTGGCTGTGTTTCTGTTTATCTTATTGCATCGTAGATGATGACAATGCAAGTTTCCAGTGGAGTGAAGCAAAAAAATATAAGCTACAGTGTATTCAAAATGATATAAATTATGGATATTAATAAATGAAGAAATTATGATAGAGCGTTTTGGGAAAAGGAGAGAGAATATTGACCAGAATGCTAAGAGACGGTTTAAATATTTAATAAAGTGAATTTGGGTAAAGTTTCAAAGAACTGTGGGAAAAATGCAAGCAGATATATGGGGGAGAAAAATGCTTTATTGAGGAAATTGCAGGATATTTAACTTGAAATACATTTGTTATGCTTGAGTAACAGCAAGGAAGTCTGTGTCACTCAAAATGGATGAGCATGTGGAGAAATAGATGTGGTCAGGGGGTTAATTGGAGCCAGGTTCTATAAACTCTTACTACTTTGGCTTTTATTTTAAAAGAGATGGTAAAACATGAATAAGTTTTAGATGTAGGACTGACATAATTATGATTTGTAATTTAACTGGCTTACTTGAGCTGTTCTGTTAAAAATAAGTTCAAATGAATCAATGGAGAGCAAGAGGTAAGAGGTCATTGTAATAATATAGGTGGAGCTGATAATAGCATCAACAGAATGGTAGCAATGGAGGGAAGAAAAGTACTCAATAGTCATATTCTTAACATATTTTCATGACACAAAATAGAATTTCTGTTGTTAGTTTTTTAATGACAGTAAAAGAGAAGTGAAAATAATTCCCAGGCATTAATTGGAAGGAACATGTTATTTACATTTGAATTTAAATGTGAAGTAGGCTTGAAGGGAAGAATCCCATGTCAGTTGTAAGTTTAACAGAACTTCTGGACAGTGAGGTTGAGGTAATCAAAAATCATATAGATATTTAGGGCTCCGGGTTAGACAATAGATAGACGACAGATGATAGCTGATAGATGGTAGGTAGGTAGGTAGGTAGGTAGGTAGGTAGGTAGACAGATATGAAATATAGCTGCCTTTTTAAAATATGAGACAATATCAGGTACTATTTTCAAAAGTTAGTCCCAGAAAACTACATTTGTATAAATCCAAGAAGGTAAGGGAAAAAATCTCAAAAGACATTAAGAATTATACTTTAGAGTGAGGTGGAAAAAATAAACAAACCCTAGGATTTTACCTTGGAGGCAAACAAGAATGTTTCAAGGAAGAAGGACAGTTTGACTGAATCAGTTCTTCTGGTGATGATTTCAGTATAGAATAGGTTAACACTTTGTGTGCCGGTGCCCTTTAAATTTACCAGCCCTTGGGGCTGGCCATTTTCTGTGCCACCGCATGAATGGTATAAGCAGTCAATAAAACACACACAACTCCTGAACTACTGGATATTAAAAAAACTGTAATATCTCTCATAAAACACCTTACACCTTCACCAAAACAATGTGTAAAGCTTCTAGACTGAGTACGATCAAAGAAACAGCTCCTAATAGTTCCAAATAAATCCACCGTGGCATGAAAAACTGGAGACTAGATGACCATGTATTAATACGTGAGCGGCCACCTGATACTGGTGACAAAAACACGTACTAATACGTGAGCGGACCACAAAGTTAAGAAATCAGGACTAATTCACTAGTGGGGGGACTCTGGAATGCTAGACAACTGTCAATATGTAGACTAACAGCCTGATTTAGATGGGTACAAAAAGAGACCAGAAGAAGCAAAATTGGAATCTATGTGTCTATTCATCTCTCTATTTACAATGTAGACTATAGATAACTTCTTGGGAGAGTAGTTATGGGAAAGAAAAATGGGATTGTAGGCTTTGAGGAAGTGTTTCGTTCTGTTTTGCTTTAAAGGGAATGAACTTTCTGCATGTTATTGGGCAAGACCAAATTAAAAGGATCAAGTTGATGATGAAGAAATACCCTTTAGAATGCATGAGAAAATGGTACTAGGGCATCAGTGGAAGGACTGGCTTTTCCAGGAGCACCGATTATTCACTGTCTGAATCAGGAGACCAGGCAGAGCTTGTTGAACTGATACAAATCAATGAGGAGATACGGTAAGAACTAAGGAGGTTGCTTCGGATTGCTTTTATTATAAGTGAATAAACAGAGTGGTGATCAAGAGTGATGAGCTATAGGTTTCAGGGAAGATAGTAGAATATTTGTTATAAAATTAAATGGAAGGGCCAGAGAGTCATTGGACTATCTATATTCACTGTGAAAGTTGCAGTACTTGTAACTCACTGAAGCCTAAAGTAATATCCTGATTCATTTCCTCACTATATGACTATGCCCCACTGAAGCTATACCTATATAGAGTGCTGAGTTAATCTTCTTAACATAGATATCTTTGATCTCTCTCCATTCCTCAAAAACTACAAGATGTTCAATATTATCTACAGTAGAAAGTCCCGATTCGTTGAAGTAGTAGTTAAAACATTTACATACTTGACAGACTCCACCTTTCTAACTTTGTATTTATCATTTCTTTGTAAGACTTTAAAGTTTTGATAATCCAAAAGCCCTTCATTGACATAAATAATATGCTTAAATCTCATTATCCTATGGTTATTATCCACAAATATTTTTCTCACTGCAGTTTCTACCTTCAAAAACCCAGTATCATCATTGAAATGCTGCATTCTTCATTGAAGTCACCTCATTCTGCCCAAAGCAAAAGCTACTTTTCTATTTAAAATGTTTTTGTTCTTCTGCTACAATAATCATTCTGTACCTTGAGGAAAGCCATACTAAGAATTGGACATTTATGTATTGTAGCAAGTAGTGGCATATAGCAAGTGCTTTTTCTCATTTGTCGAATTGATTTTTGTTCCACTAAAATTCCCCAAATCTACCTTTAAACTGTGTGGTAAGTAAAGGAATATAGTAGCATTTCAGGGTGTGGCATGAAAATCTCTAGATTATTCACAAATTTCATTTTAATAGTACTGACTAGAGAGATTTCTGAATGGTCTGTCTTGTGGCAACAAAATCCAAACTGTCCCATACCATTATTTTAGAAGTAATATTACACTTTAGCAGAGACTGACTTTTCTGAATAAAAATTAGTATTATCAGCTCTTCAGGAGATTGTTGAGCTTCCACCGTACAAGAAAAAAGGCTTCAAAAAAGGTGCTAGCTCTGTAGTTTTGGGTTTTCATAGTCAAACAGTACCAGGCATGGGTCAGCTAGTGTTCTGTGCAGTCAGGAGTATTTTGCCATTTCTGAGGAGTCTTGAACTAAAGGCTCCTACTTTATGAACCCAGGATACATAGGGAAGAAAAGGGAAAAGGGAGAGTAGTAGAAAAAGTATGGCAGAAGAATGGAGAAAATTGAATCAAAACTCTTGGATAAGATGCCTCTGAGTAGAGGCACCTGAGCTAGTGATGTAACTGTTAATTAGTATCTCTTCCACCAAGAAATTAACCTATTATCCTGACAGCTCCATATTTGGCAAAAAACAACCTTGATGTTAATTTATAGTAATCTGTTTTTAAAAAAATATTGAACACTTATTCTATATCAAGTCGTGCTAATTTTCTGAGATTAAATAAATGAGTAAGAAGACATAGTTCAGCCTTCAAGGAGGTGCCTTGCTGGTTATGTGTCTTAATACTTAAGTAGAAAGAACAGTACAATGTGATCAGAGCAAAATAAGAACACAGATATGAAGGGGTAGGGGATAATTATTTGAACTTGGGTTGCTAGAATACTTTTGAGACTTTAAGGAAAGAGGTTTTATCTGATCTGAAATTTGGAGAAAAAGTAGTTGATTTCCAAAGAAGAGACATCTTAAGGTAAGTTACTGTATTTGCCAAGGTACATTCAATAAACCACCAACTTAGACACCAGTCGCATGATATGAGAGAGAGGAAGGCATACGGGATGATGCCCTTCATTCAAATTTTCACATATATCGAGATAAGATATATAGGAGGTAATGTCTAGAGAAAAGCCAAAAGGTGAATATTATTTGGTTTTAAACAAACAACAACAACAAAAAAAATGGAAATGGGCCCAAAACAGGTTAAACAACAAAATTTGGTAACTTATGAAAAGTTTATATTGAAGGGGATATCTTCAAAGGTGTGTGAAAGGAAACACACCAAATCATAAGGGCCAAAATAGCAAGGCACCTTTTGCACTCCTATGGATGAGAGGAGACACAGTTTTCCATATGAGGGTTTAGATATTTTTGAGATTACTATCTTTGACCACAGAAATGCAGCTTCCTGGGGAAATCCCGTAGAGGGTAAGATGTGGGAATAAATACTCTGACCTCATTATTTTGTCTGGTTCCTGTTAATACGTTTTTCTCTATTGACTAAACCAAACAGAAGCCAAAGGCTATGAGTAATTAATATATCCATGCACCCCCACACCCATACTCTGTACCAAAAGGAGCGGTTAAAAGGGTATGAAATTTGAAGGGGCAAGGAGAAAACATTAAGTCTAAATCTCAACTGTCACTTTTAGGATTTACTATTTCTTCTGAGATGAGGTGGAATTATATAATATGTTGTTTTTCCTCTGAAAATATATTAACAAGTTTTTAAAATTCTAGAGATAGTTTATGTATGTATATTTTAGGTCATAAAAAGATCATCATACATGTGAAAACACGTGAATTTTTTTTGTTCAGTTGTAATAGTAGCAAAAGTAATTGTTATCCTTCCAGTGTTTCATGGGACCAGTTTAAGGGGTTAATTCATCCTATTCCAGTGACAATTGTTAGACACACTTTGTCGTTTCCAAATTACAAGTTATCTGATTTTCTATCAACACACTCTTTCCTATAATTAGGTAAACAGCAATCATTTTTGATAGAGTTTAATGGAATGTGAAACATAAAATGACAACGACATAGTATGAAGTTAAAACTTTAATAAATCGTAAATATTTTATTTTGATTTCTGTGAACACCAAAAACCATATGAAAGTTGTTTTCACATCTTGCCAGCAACCCAGGGCAATGAGCACATTTTGTGATTTATGCCTCAATGAAAAAGCAAAGCAATTGTTTGCCAGAACTTACTGTCTAGAGAGCTTTTACTATGAAAATACAATTTTACAAGATAAGTATGGCTACGAATATTAAAAACCTCTTCTGTGAACATAAATTTGATGGGTGACTAAAGAATTTTATCACTTTCTTAAATCTAGGTTGTAGTATTTGCCATGAATTACTCTGTTTTCCACTGAAGTTGATTTAGCAAAAGTTGCAAAATCAAGGGAATGTATAGGGATCATAGTATGAGCACTTTTTAAGTACATTTTTCTTGCATATGGTGCTAAAAATTATATTCATGAGTAACAGAAATGCATACTACCCATTTTTAATATTTAATATGTATTTTTTGAGTTTCAAAGTATAGAAGTGTTGGACCAGGTGCCATGGCATAGAGGAGATAGAAAAAGGGAGCTTAATATAAAAGAGATAAAGCTTTTAGAAGTATTACTTTTCCAGCATTATATTTATATATTATGTACAATAAGTTAGTTTTCAAAAGGAATTAGTTTTTTGGCATGTGAAAACTCAATAATAAACCTTATAATTCTACAGTTTATGAATAAATTACATGATGTGAGAAGATGTGTGTAATCTGAAGTCAGGGGAGGTGTTATTCTACTGCTGACAGCAACTCAATTGAATTTGAAAGTATTACAAACCTTTCCAGAACCTCACCTCTGTCATTTGCTAATCTAAGAGGGAACAGTGTTAATTAAGTGGCCTATAATATCAAATATCTTAACTCTTGAAATTATGTGACCATTTTACAAAGACACACCTGAATTTCTGCATCTAACATTGAATCATGTTCTAATTTTATACTGTATATATTTATTTTCATTACTCAAAATCTATATGTACTATTTCTTACTTGGATACAAAATCCAAAGTAAAAATGATGAAAATAGCCTTTTGTTCTTCAAGGAAAGATTTTAATATAACTTTTCAAACTCTAACTTAGGTGACCTTTTCCCTTTCATAAAGGAATTCCAGTACTATTTTGAAGCTAAAACCAAACATTGATTCCCTCCTGCCTCTTTTTACTATATCCTCCCCCTTCCCCACCCAGCCCCAAACACATGTAGGTCTCAGACTAACCTTACTTCCAGAATATTTCACATGGTGCTTTTTAACCGAAAACATTACCGCTACACACTTTGACTCTCCTGTCTTGATTAGCGAATTTCCAGTATTAATAAGTGCTTATTCCAGTTAGCAGGCACAATGTTTGTGGGGAAACACAGTATAACTTAATTGCTTATATATCAATACTTAACTATGTGATCTATGAAATAAACTTCAGAGCCCTTTATGAGGTAGGGAAGGAGTTCGGATATGATTATATTCATTGTCCTGCTATGGAAGATGAGGTCAGCCCCTGATAAATGAAAGTCCTGTTTCTCAAACTTGTTAGTGCTTTTATTTTTATCTCATGTGAATATTCTTTCCACCTTGTATGGAAAGATTTAAAAAAATAATATTTTTCTGTCACAGTCACAAAAGTCACTTCACATAAATATAAAACTAAGTTAATTAAAACATGTTAATTCAATTCTTACAGTGCGGCATGCTCTGTTTTGAAAACTTTACATTTCTTATCCTATTTTTATAACATGATATTATCATATTCATTAAAGATTTGGAAATAATTTTCAAATTAAAGTAGCAGAATAGTTACACAGCTCACAAGTATGAGTACAAGATAATGAACTAGATTGTTTAAATTCCTTTTATATCTTCAAGATATTTGCAAACTGTATCATAGAAACTAGGACTGTTTAAATTATTTAAATTATCTTAGGTAATAATTACTTTGTGTGCTATATAAAATTTTGTCATGCAGTAACTATACAAATTTATTCTAATTTAATTTTAGTAAAGAAATAACTCCTTTGCTCCTGATACATTTGCTTACACAGTTTTAAAAAAAAATACCTCATTTTGTTTTTCATCTTTTAAATATTATTGCATCACCTTAATATCTAGTTATTTTAACTTTACTGTTTACTCCTAAAAGAGATTAGTTAAACAAGGTACAGTAAAATATGAGATAAAAACAATTGGCAATGATCAATTCATAATTTGTTTCTCTTTCAAATATAGGGCCAACAACAGAAAAAGTCCATAATGTGTAAATGAATGTCTTTAGAGGATAATAGCATCATGATGACCTTATCAGCACATTCAGTAAACTTCATCTACAACAGTGCCCTCTTTCAGGGGGAAATTTGATTGTGACTTTTGGCCAATGTCCTCTTTCTCAACCCTACTGCATTTTTCATTCTACCTATCTTGAGCATCTAAGCACTCAGTGTCTATTATACTTTGCTTTGCTACTTGTGTGTTGCCTGATTTTTATTCTTTTAGATTTTAGGTATTGTGTAACAATTTTAAAACTAATTTCATTAGTACTTATAAATTTTAACAGGACTAGAGGTATTGAATTTCTCCTTCCCGAAGAGGACCAGTGCAAAACCCTACATATGATTTTAATTTCTTGTTGCTAGTATGACTTCACAAAAATTCATAATAGATATCTTCTTTCATCTGTTGAGTTTTAAATCCACTTTTGAATTCTTAATCCCTTTGCCTAGGATATTTCAATATACTCTCTCTAAATTAGGCAAATCTAGATTCATGTAATATGCATTCATTTATTCTTTGAGTGTCTTGGTAAAATGAAAATTTAAAGCTAGTATGACTTTTAAAATGAAATAATCCTTAAAAACCATCATTTTAATGGTAAAAAATATATTGCTTCTAAGGGTTGACTAGATTCAATATAATCCAATGTAAGGTAAAGGTCTTTTTCCACTTCTGATAAAGTACAAGTAACTTCTAAAGTACAAATTTTAATAAATAATTGCTATACGTTAAAAGAGTAGAAGACACTATACTTACATATGATTATAGCTATATCCATATATATGCATGTAATAAGTACAAGTGTTTCTGTAAATATGTATGCATGGATATATGCGATAATGATACTTATATATGAACTAGTTTTAAGGAACTTCACTCTGTTTTTTGAAAAGACCAAACAGACTTTACCTGCCCACCAGGCACTTGGTACATAGTCCAATAAATTATGACAATATACCTCTGGGAACTTCTAACCGCACCATCTTCTGGTATGGGAATACAGTGTCTAATTGGGTTTGAACAATTCCTCCATGACTTGTACTCTTGATATGTAGCTCATATATCTATATATCTATACAATTCTAATATTTTGTTTTTCCTTGGGGTAGACACTCCACTTGACCATGATCATTTCAAATTTCCATCTAACTATTAAGAAAATACAATCATTGCCTCTCTAAACCTCAGGAGCATAAGTTGTTCCCAATATCTCCTTGCTTTACTTTAGGGAACATACCCCAGTAGCCCCCTTCTCTCAGACTTTCACAAGTGAGAGTTTAGCACCATTATGTGCCACTTGAACTCTAATGGTTTCTGACTTTACATTCCGGTTGCAGTTCCAGATGTCATGTAGTGGGGAGAGATGGGTGGTTTCCCCAACTTTCAGGAACCTCTCTGTGTTGCTCCCTGAAGCTCGGGCGATGGCAATATGCCCAGAATGCCTGCACTCTCCCACTGCACAGGGAAGCAAGCACCAGAGATCCTGCCAGCTCCACACTGATGCTTCCACTGATCCCCGCATGGTGGGTGTATAAAATCCTCTGGACAGTCTGTGTTTACTGTGGCTATTCACAATAAATTTCTTTCTGTGCCTCTCGGTGTGGTTTGGAGGTTGTGCAGGTGGGTGGGGCTGCCTATCAAGGCTTTCTGAGGACTGTGTTCTAGGAGTCCATAGCTCGTAAGTCTGCCAACTTTTCTTTGAATCATACTCAATGAACTCCATCAAGCTATAGAACAGTATCCTTTCTCTGCTAAGCAAAAAGCAAACTTGACCTTTACTGTCAAGACTAAATACTTGAGAGCTTAATATATTAGATAGCAGTTGGCTGACTTACAGAAGAGATGACTTATGTATTCAGCAAGACTTTATCTGTATTTAACCCAGATAATTTGATTTTTATGGCATAGATTCTGTTTTAAAAAAATTAGTTCCATTTTCCTTCTCTTTGGGCTGACTTGCAAAGTTCAAAATTCTGCCCATGTTAAAATGATCCACCATATTTTGCACAGATCTCAAACAGGTTTCATCTGATTGGTCAAACACAATTAGAACAGCTCGCCTGGATGAATTTCTGAAAAGAATTCTGATATTGAAGATACTAAAATCTTAGACTGAGTGTTATGATTAAATAGAAAATCTGCCATGAGAACGTAGAAATCACAAGTGGAACTGTGTAATCAAAGATTTGTCATCTCTGATTTTATAGCAAAGAATGAATAAATGAAGGTTTAGTGCTTCTCATAACATGCAGAAGAAATAACCTATTGATACCCACAGAAAAACTCAGTATACAAAGGGTTTTATTTCACAGCATTTTTCATTATTAAACTTATTTCCCAGCGAAGAACAGAAAGATGTAGTGATGTGCCTATGACATTGTGTGGTAAATGGCACTATTGTAGGGTGATACTAGCGATAACTTTTACTTCAGAATTTGTCTCATTGCTTTGTTTTAAATAGACTTTTCCACTTTTTAAAATTATTTTCAAAATGTTTTAAACATCCTGATTTATTTTTCCACAATATAGGATGTCTCCCTACAGGTGCCGTCACCACAGTTTCCCCCCCTACCACAGTGCCATAGTCTTGCAACACAGTCCACTATGTCCTCCTCCTGAGTATCTCAGACCTATGTCCTGCTTTCAAGGGTCAGTCTTACAGTTTGTCTTTGTCTGATCCTTTGGTTCCTCTATATTCCACATGTAAGTGAAACCATCCAGTAATTATCTTTCTTCGTCTGGCTTACTTCACTTAGAAAAGTCTCTTCCAGTTCCATCCATGTTGTGCAAATGTTATGAGTTTATCTTTTCTTAAATTAATTTATGTATATTTCACATCATTGTTCATTTTTGTACATTTGCTTTCTCCTCTCAGGTTTAGTCCCCGTAAAATCACCACCACCAATTTACCCATGCATCATCAGCATAGCCCCTGTACTCTTCCCTCCCATTTTACTCCTTCTTCCTTCCCTGCCCCTCCAGAATGTTTCTGATTTATAGCTGCCTGCTAATTTTTTTTATTTATATTGTTATGTTATTATTTTTTTCTGATCCGTTATTTGGTTCCTCTGTATTCCTCCTGTAAGTGAAACCATCTGATATTTTTCTTTTGCCTTCTGATTTAATTTACTGAGCATAAATTCTTCTAGCTCCATCCATGTTGCTGCAAATAGCATGAGTTTATCTTTGACTGCTGAATAGTATTCCATTGTGTATATGTACCACATCTTCTTAATCCAGTCATTATTTTTGGGCATTTGGGTTGTTTCCATATCTTACCTATTGTAAATAGTGCTGCAATAGACATAGGGTTGCAGGTATCCTTTTGAATTGATTTTTTTTGTGTTGTTTTGGTTGATCCCTAGGAGTGAAATTGCTAGGTCATATGGTAGCTCCATTTCTAGCAGTTTGAGAAACCTCAATAAGGCTTTTTATGGTGGTTGGACCAGTTTGCATTCCTACCAGCAGTATAAAAGAGTTCCTTTTTCACTATATCCTTGCCAACACTTGTTGTTGCCAGGTTTTTTAATATGTGCCATTCTCCCTGGTGTAAGGTGGTATCTCATTGTGGTTTTGATTTGCATTTCCCTGGTGATAAGCGATATTGAAAATTTTTTCATATATCTGTTGTCCATTTGCATTTCTTCTTTGGAGAAGTGTTTTTAGCTCTTCTGCCCATTTTTTGACTAGATTATTCACTTTTTTTTTTTTAAGTTTAACTTCTTTTTTTTTAAGATTTATTTATTTATTCATACAAGCTGGGGTACAGGGCAGAGGCATGGGGCGGTGAGAGGGTTCACCAGAGACAGAGTGGGGAGCAGAACAGGCAGATCAGAAATACACTGCTGAGGAGAGCAGCCGGTGAGGCAGGAGAGGTCTGCCGCACCATGTGGGATTCTCTCTGGCTGGCGTCGAACTCACATCGCCGCCGCTGCTGCCGACAGCTCCACAGCACAGTGCTTAACCGCTGCACCACCAGGGGGGCCCCTCACTTTGTTTTTGTTGAGTCGTGTGAGCTCTTTGTAGATCTTTGTGATCAGATCCTTATCAGTTATATGGAGTGCAGAAATTTTCTACCAATCAGTAGCGTGTTTCTTTGTTCTGGTTAATGAATCTTTTGCTGTACAGAAACTTTTTAGTTTGATGTAATCCCAGCTGTTTATCTTTTCCTTCACTTTCTTTGCTTTAGGTGAGTTTATCTTTTTGATTGCTGAGTAGTATCCCATTCTGTAAGTGTAGCACATCTTGATCCACTCATCTGTTCTGGGCATTTAGGTTGTTTTCATATCTTGGCTATTAAAAATTATGCTACTCTTTCCAAAGAGCACAAAACACTAATGTGAAAGAAACCTGCACTCCTATGTTTATAGACTTTACTTTTAGAGCAATGTTAAGATCTCAGCATAATTGAGCAAAAGTGTAGAGATTTCTAAGTTTCCATATACTCATGCCCCCTTTCATTTTCCTCCGTTATCAACCTCCCATATGAAAGAGGTTATGTTATGTTATAATTTATAAAACTGCATTGACACGTTTCGTGAACCACAAAATTACACAATTTATATTTTACTGCTTAAACATGGAGATGTATTTTATTCATATCACACTTTGGAAACAGTACAAGAGTAGCTCATCTTTAAAAATTTGTGTTTTGATTTGCACATATTCTTTTATATATTCTATCTTCTACTTAATTTGGAAGAGAGAAATGAAAAGGAAAAAAAGGAAAGAAACTTTTTTTAATGGTATCAATCTCAACATAAGTGATTTGTCTTACCCTGTTTCAACAGGTTAAGTAAATTACCAAATTTTTTGTTGGTAAACAATGGAATTATATTCAAATCCAAGTGACTCTGAGTTCTTTACAACTGAACCACTCTGCTTACTAATCGACCAGGGTGGTGTTACATGATTTCTTCCTCACAGTGTGGAAAGCAGAAACTAACCTAGTCATTTTTGTATTTTTCACAGTGCTTTTATTCTTTTAGGTCCTATTCAAAGTTCTTTTAAATAAATAGGTTAAAGGGGATATTTCAGTAATGGATGAATTTTAAAGTATAAGCCCTCATGCTTATTTATGAGGCACAGCAAAACCTGAGATTTCTCCTGTTGGCTACTATTATAAACTTAGCCCATTATCTATAATATAGAGACTCACTATCACAGGAAAGGTGGCATTTCCAGTTTAATAACCAAGCCCCAAATAAATGCTGATAAAATTAACAGAGATGGATCATGGGTGAATTGGTGGTGGGTTACCCAAGGGGAATACAAAATGTAAAAGATATAAATAACAATAAAAATATATATTAAAAAAATTAACAGTATTGTTTCTGCTTTAATATGTTTTTTTGTTTGTTTGTTTTCTCTAAGTGGTCTCTTGATAACTGGAGAATGTTTAATGGAGATTGATTGCAGAATTTGGACATTTATGTATGGAAGTCAGTGTATTTACATATTGTATTGTCACCCTGCAGATGAGGGGCTCAAATCCCCACCCTATTGGTTCAGATGAAAGGATTAATAATGCTATATGCATTCAAAGGATGCAAAAAAAGGTGATTCTGTACATATAATCTTGCTTTTAGGAGAGCAAGACAATCATTCACTTTGGTCCTGAATGGCCTCAGCTATAGGAGCAACCTGTTGTTTTAATGTTTATTGCTATTAAGGGGTAGGGCCAGGTAAGAGTTCTTTTTGTCAAGCGGGTTGGGATTAGCAAGGTTTGAAATACAGGCTGGTGCCAAGAAGGGAGTCTTTAAGCTCTCTCTGCTTCCTTATATGTGGGACAAGAAAGAAAGTGAAAAGGATAGGACATGAAATATCAAACAGGGATTCAGGATTTTTATTGTATACTTTTTGGAGGTCTTAGTCTGAATTGAGAAGGATATTTTCAGTGAAAATAGCACTGAAGTATCATTTTACTTGTGTTCATGAAAATTCTTACAGGAAGACAAAAGAAAAATAGGGAGAGACTGGAAACAAATTTATATAAATCTGGTATTTAAAGTTCCATAGTTAATTCTGATCAAGAATATACAGGATTTCCAAATTCCATTTGGAGGACAATATTAAAATAGTCACGACTTAAAAGTATTTCTTTTCATCTTCCAAAACCTCCACTTTTTAAGGACAGTGGTAATTCTATTTTCAACACCGGGATAATCCAGGATCATCTCCCTTGTTTTAAATTGGTTGATTAGGAACTTAAGTCCATCTGCAACTTTATTATGTATTATGACATGTTCATGGGTTTGGGGAATTATGATGTGAGTACATTTGGGAGCTCATTGTTCTATCGAAAGCATGGGAATATGATAAATTTTGCCCATTTCTATCCCAAGTAACACTCCTCTGTGGTCAGTATTTAAGATAGAGCCCCCCAATTGGGGTGACTGAAAATTTTTCTGAGCTGCACTGTACTGTGAGAATTGTCCTAATTTGTCTTCCTTCCTCCATGCTTTGCTTCATGGTTGTCAGGTTTATATTATTTAGTGAAGTTTTTCCCTGTCCACTTGTGTTCCCTCCACTATTAGTCATGAATGTTACCTCCAATATGGTTCCTATTCTAAATCTGCCATGATGTTCACTTCATGGAAGACCCTAATTGACAAAAGGAGTCTTAAAATGATATCAAATAAATATGAAAGAATTTATCATTTCCATTCTGACATTGGGCATTATTTCTTAGGTCAAAACTTACAGATTCACACACTTAAATTCACTGACTACATTCAAAAGTTTGCCATCACCTTGGAAATTTATGAGTTAATATCATTCATACTGAAATATTTGTAAAACTGCTCAACCTTGGTCAAGTTAAAGATTAAGTAGATAGTTATAGGTGCTATTAGTAAACAAACATTTTATCTCAATGACATAAGTGGTATATAAAAATCTTTCTCTAGACTAAATCTTCCTGATTCCTAGAAACAACATGTTGGCTATGTTATATGCCTTTATAGAAAATCAAATCTCACTAATTGTATCGCCCCTTCCACCTTAGATTAAGGAAATTTGAGAAATAATTCAAACTAAATATAATGTATTTTTCCCCCAAACAATTGAGAACTCTTTAGGAAAAGGCAGATTTAAAAACGGAATATATTTTACCTTCATACACTTCAAATTGGCTACTGGCACACATGCCCTTTGAAAGGCACACTCTTTACTGTACCAGTATCTGAGTGATTTTCAGTGGTTTTGGTGAGCAGAACCACATCTCTTCTTTCTCTCACTAATCCACCAGTCATTTAAGTGACACCCTAGCTGAGACCCTACAAAAATAACATGTGCACACACCTGGGATGTCAGTGGTTGAGAATTATGAGCACAATGACTGCACTTAAAGACCATCTATTCCCTCTTACTTGGGGCTTTTCAAGTGTGTAGAAGGGTGACTGTAATTAATGGGGAAGGTCATGTTGATTATAGGCATATTTAAAACAACAGCTATTTGAAGATAATAAACTCCTGAGCTGATATGTTAAATTGTTAGAATTATTTTATTTTGGGATCCTACAAGGACTTTTGGCACAACTTCATCCACTCTAAATAGTACTGGACAGCTATTTTCTTGTCATAGACATTTTACACCTGAACTTCAAAGTCAGCTTGTGACCTAATCATGACCATAACAACTACACTTTGAAATAGGGAAAGAATCTATTGCTGACAGTAAAGTTGAAATTGTTCACTGGTTACAATAAATCACTGCAAAAGGTCTATAGAGAAAATTAGATGTATTGTGCTAATTGCTGAGAAACTAGACAGAACTAACTTCATTAATATACTCTAGATTTCCTGCTATTAACAATGAACCATTTGTGACTATTCACAGTTTATCAAGCAAATTTTGATCCATTAACAATATTCACAATAATCTTCTGGAAATAATTTATACTATATATTGAAAATTATACCTTAATTAATGGTTCAGCACTTTATTAATTTTATTAACTGTACTCAGCTTATTAACTGTGTTTCAGTCTTTATCTCTAGAAAACATCCAAATTGAATCATTGTGAGAGTTCAATAAGTTAGAACTATGACTGGCACACAGTATTAACTTAATAAATATTTGTTATACTAATTTTTTTTACTATATGGTCTTGCCTTTCCCACTATGTTTAGTGAACTCCTATTTTATCTTTTAGGACTCAACTTCAGTAACCCATCCATTGTGAACTCCTCATCATGTGCACTAGACAGAGCCAACCTTCAGTCTGTAAGTCCTAGTTTTGTCTCTATATTTCTTGTGCATTTTATATATTGATTCTCAAAAATATTTTCATCTCCATTAGAATCTAAATATATCAAGTCCCTTCCAAGTTAAAAAAACAAAACAAAATCCAGTGCATATCCTTGATATCTCCATTTAGATACCCTGAGACATTTCAGATTCAACAGGCTCACAATTTGTATGTCCTTTCCTGCCTTCTCTTCTCAAACATTATTTCCTACAGTGTTCATTTAGTTTTAGTTTGCTAGTTTACTAAAAAAAAGCAAATATAGAAATTTGGTCAGATTACAAATTTGAGCTTCACAATTTAGTAAATTGTATTATGATCGTGTAGTTTAAATCGTTTACTTTGAAGTATTTATCCTACTTGTGTCTTCACTTGAGAACAAGTGAAGAATTCTTCAATTAAGAAACATATAGTCATCTTGGAAATAGATTTTGTGTACTGCAAAGAATCCTGAAAATCCCAACCCTTCTAATAATAATTTTCATGTAATTCTTTGTTTTCTTTGTGAAATAGTTTTGTTATAGTTGATTCAGCAAAAGAGTCTTACAGTGTCTCATGTGAGCAATGCCCAGCTCTAAACCAAACTTGACATAAAAAAATGGTATCAAATATTGTTCTTGATTAAGAGATTTTTATACTGACATGACAAAATGACATGGTAAAGTTCAAGTTTTAAAATAGACAAAGCATACTACAAACACCTCAGTGAAAAATTTTTGATTATTTTCTTAGTGAGATAATTTATATTCTCCATAGAATGCACTAATCAATGCCTTTCAAGAAATGAAGCTCCCAAGCTGTTATATTAAGAATGATTGTGTGAAAAGGAAGAAGGCAGCATTTGTATAAACATTTTTGTTCTACTTTTATGTCAGAAAACTTGGACCGTCCGAAAGCAAATATAAAGTTTGTATAATCCATGTACTCAGATTGGTACTTCAAAAATGTGTAAAATATTAGTCACAATATGAAATAATAATTAAATGGCAAAAAAACTAGCTAACCTGTTTGCTATGTCATCATATTTGATTTGTCAAATTTTTTCATGTCAATCAGAAATGGCCTAAATCAAAATTTTAAGGTGACACTCAAGTAGACTATAGCCCCCCCCCCAAAAAAAGAAAAGAAAACAGAAATATTTTGAAAAACTGCAGTCTCTTCTAATATATTTTTAATTAAAATATATATAAATAGCCAAGTTTTGCAAACAGACTGCCTATGTCATAGGAATGGGTTAATTAGATCTAGTATAGATGCATTATGGAATGCTACTCAGCTATTAAAAAAAAAGATGAACTCTTGCCATTTGTAACAGCATGAATATAACTGGAGGGGATTAGGCTAAGTGAAATACATCAGAGGGAGAAACTTGAACACTCTGTGATTTCACTTATATGTGGAATATAGTGAAACAAAACAAAGGAACTGACAAAACAAAGCCTAGAAATATGATTGTGGAATTGAGGTTATTCGAGGGGGAAGGAGATGGGGATAAGAACAAAATGGGAAGGGGCCCAGTAATCTATGGTAGAGGACTATGGGTGGTTTGGTAGTTGGTGGTATAGTGATATACATCAAAAAATTCTAAGTCCATTCCCCTAAATCATGTAGTGTTGTAAAGGAATGTCACCTCAAAAAATTAAAAAATAAATAAAACTTATGTAAATAAACAAAATTCTTACTATGCATGGCAACACATGCTAATCAGACTCACTTTGCTGATCATTTCACAATAAATACAAATATCACATCTTTATGTACTATACTTAAAACTAATATAACATTTTATATTAATTATACCACAATTTAAAAGAGAGGCAAAGTAACAAACAAATAATTTTAGAAATCATAGAGTAATCAATATTAAAAGCAGATGACACAAATGAAAATCAAATTTTAACTTTGGTCTTTGATCCAAGCTTCTTGGTGTATGACTTGGTAAATTTTATTCGATCTCACATCAAAATGATTGTACAAAATCCTAACAGTGCAGTTTTGTAGATTTTATTAATATGATGTATTTGAGATAATCTAGACACTGAAATAAGTGGCAAAATATGCTAATGGAACAAATTCCCCAAAGTAATATATGTTTAATGGACTCTATGGAAGCCAGAAAAATCCAGTGAGTGATCCCTGAGTCTTGACAATCTCTGCAAGGTTTTCGGGGGGAGATTTCCAGGCAGGAAAAGTATTAAGTGCTAGATGCTAAGACAGGGCTAGATTTTTTATGTATTATAAGGTCAATGGACTGCCCTCAGAAGCAAGTGGAAGAAGTATCAGGAGATGAGAGTTGACAGATAAGCAGATACTGTATCATTTAAGGTCTTGTAGGCCTAAGTAAAAAATGTGATTTTAAGTGTCATTGGAAGTCACTGTAAGGTTTAAAACATGCATCTGGCATAAACAACTCAGATCACTTAGACTGCTGTGTGAAAAACATCCAATTCTGGAAACCTGAGTTGTGACCTTATAAACATTATAAATCATAAGTAAATTAAGTGACTCTACATTATCCTAAACAAACAATATCAGGTTCCAGAAATTTAAAAAAATGTTAAAGACTTTATGCTATTATACATAAATTACATTCCTTGTTTCTATTATGGTTGTAGCACAGCGTCTATTTCAGAATGGCCTCAATGATCAGATACATACCTAGTATATAAGACAAAGAGAGATTATGAAGAGACTCTACCAATGCTCTGCTGAAGTGATGATGCCCACATAATAAATCTCTCTTTAACTTTATTTTTCAAGAACTATGATAACATTATGGAAGATTATTGTAGTTGTACCCAATAAATGCTTTTACATCTTTTTATCAGATGATAGCATTTTTAGAAAGGTTGGAAATATGATGAACAAAGGATAGTTTCCAAAATTGCCTGCTGAATTAAGTGGAATAAAGCAAATTGAAAAAAGTCGAAAAAAAGTTTTTTTTTTTTTAAGATTTATTTTTTTATACATACAAGCTGGGGTACAGGCCAGAGGTGTGGAGTGGCGAGAGGCTTCACCAGAGACAAAGTGGGGAGCAGAACAGGCAGATCAGAAATATACTGCTGAGGGGAGCAGCGGGCGAGGCAGGAGAGGTCTGCTGCACCACGTGGGATTCTCCCCAGCTGGGCATCGAACTCGCATCACTGCTGCCAACAGCTCCACAGCTCAGCGCTTAACCGCTGCACCACCAGGGAGGCCCTCGAAAAAAATTTTAAGCTCAGTTTATACGTCATTTATGTTGAAACATAAGGATTTCTTAACATGAATTTTCTATAATATAATGTCTAGGTATAAAAATAAACATATGACTTAAACATTAACAATTTTTTCCTTGAGGTTTGACAGTAAGCATCTAATTTTCGTATGTTATTTCTAACAAGTATTGTAAAATGAAAAGATTTTGAAACTCTTGATAATATAAGAATATCACAGAAAAATTATGCATGTCCCAATGCACATTGTTCCTTGTTTGTCTCTGTTTTTCATTTTAGTTTTTTTGTACATGAAAGTCACCTTTTTGAAACAACATTAATAATAAGCAGTAACTTAATCCTTAAAAACCCTCACATTCGAAAGCCAGATAAACTTCATTGTCATGATATAAACCCCATCTGGCCAGGAGTAGATCTGTTTTGCTCTAAGTATGTAGTATTTGTGTCTAAAAGAAGACTCGGTATAAATAGTAGGTACTCACCAAATAATGTGTAAATATTAATTGATATTTTAAAAGTAATAAATCTTCAAATATCTGAATATCCAAAGTAGAATTCTAGAGAAAGGGGAAATAACAAAGTGTGGGAAGAAAGCAAGAAAGTTCAGAAGAATTACCATTTTACTATGAGCAATTTTGAAAGAACTCTGTTTCTAAAATTGAGGAACTTGAAAAAGTTAGGCTCGAAAAAGTCCTCTTGATTAATTCATAGAGGAATTTCAAAGATCCCAGAATAAACATCTGGTTCCAAGACTGCTTTGGGTCATGAATATCTTCCAAGAGATGAGAGGGAGAAAATAACTTTGAAAACATGTCTTTCAAGTTCCAGACAGATTCTTGTAAAGATGAGCTGTCAGTGACAGGCAGATTTCTCTCTTCTTGTGAAGTTTCCAAAGTATACTATTTAGTTAAACATTTTAAAGCTTTAGGTCACATTTATTCTGTTTATCATTAACTACTTTTGAAGTATGAAAATTTTACCATTGGCTTTTTCTTCCTGTAAGTTACCAAGTATTATATGTAGGAGAAAATTTCTCCTAAGTGATTTATTATCTATGCATCGGGATTTAATGAAGAGTTTAGGGTGATTGATTCACTACAGAAGTTTAGCTTGTACTTGGTCATTTTGTATATTAAGAGTTACTAAAATGAAAGTAAACTGTTGTACTAAAAATAGGACAACAGACTTACTAGTGATATACCACCTGACTATAGCAGCCAATTCAAGATTTTTTTTAATATTATACTTGGTGGTGGTGTTGCTATAGGTGGTATATGTATTTGCCATTGCTTCTTAAGTCTTTATTAATCTGACATTTTGTGAGGGCATGTATCTGTGTCTAGCATAACCAGTGCTGGTATTGTGTCTGATATATAATAGGTGGTCAATTTGTTTGTGTGTGTTGTTAATGTTATCACTAAAAGGTGCCAAGGTAGGTATCAGTGATAAGAGATGAGTTATGCAATCATTTTAAGCAAGGATCACTTCGGTTTTTTTTAAAGATTTATTTATTTATGCATACAAGCTGGGGTACAGGCCAGAGGGGAGGGGCAGCGAGAGGGTTCACCAGAGACAGAGTTGGGAGCAGAACAGGCAGATCGATGGAAATACACTGCTGAGGGGAGCATTGGGTGAGGCAGGAGAGGTCTGCTGCGCCATGTGGGAATCATGTTGCCACTGCCAACAGCCCCACAAGAAGTGCTTAAATGCTGCACCACCAGAGAGGCCCAGGATCTTAGTTTGATGAATGAAATAGATGATAGATAGTGTGTGTGTGTGTGTGTGTGTGTGTGTGTGTGTGTGTGTGTGTGATTATTATCCAAGCTGGTTAAAAAAAAAACAGTACTTAAAAACTGCCCAGGATCCTCCCTGGTGGCACAAGTTCAGTCTCAGCACTATGAAGCTATCGGCAGCCACTGCAGGCCAAGTCCAATCTCCAGGCAGAAGCTAACTCACATGGTAGAGCAGACCTCTCCCTTCTGGCTCACTGCTCCCCTCAGCAGTGTATAGTTCAATAGATCCACTTGTTCTGCTCCCCGCTCTGTCTCTGGTGAATCCTGTCACCCCCTGCACCTCTGGGCTACACTCCGGTTCTTGTATTCATAAATAAACAAATCTTTAAAACAAACAAACAAAAAAATTCCAGATACAATGGAAAAGGGAAAAACCACTTAATTCAGATGCTTGTAAGTGGGTAAAATCAAGGAAAATTTCTTAGAGATGACACTAGAGTTAATTGTTGAAATAAATCTAAGATCTAGCCAATTATAAAAGAAGAAAAATATATGCTAAGAAAAGACAATATAAAGATATATGAAATAGAATGTCCCAATTGATATACACATTGGCATATACTTAATAGAGGTAGTGAAAGACTAATATATCGAAAACTATAGGAAATTGTCAAAAGGAATGAGAAGACACAAAAAAATGAAAGAGATTCGTTGAATATATCTTAGAAGAATAATGAATGCTAAAATAGCCATATTAGCTAAAGTGATTTACAGACTGAAAACAATACCTACCCAAATCCCAATGATCTTTTTCAAAGAAATAGAACAATCTAAAATTTATATTGAATAAAGATCCTGAATAGCCAAAGAAAAATGAAGGTATAGGACCTCTGACTTTGAACTATATTACAAAGCAATAGTAATCAAAACAGTATGACATTGCCACATAAACCAGAAACACAGACCAATCTTGATTTTTATTTCATAATATTGGTAGGATTTCTACCAAAAGCAATTTACAGATTCAACACTATTGCAATAAAAATCTCAATGACATTCTTCAAAGAAATAGATCAAATAGTGATGAAATTCACTATAGTGAATTCACTATAGTGATGAACCACAAAAAACCCTGAATAGCTAAAGTCCTCCTGACTAAAAAGAAAGTAAATGGAGGAATTTCACTCCCTGATTTCAAACTATACTACAAATTCATAATAATTAAAACAGCATGGCACTGGAACAAAAACAGACACAAAGACCAATGGAACCAAATAGAATACCCAGAATTAAAGCCGCTTATTTATGAACAACTAATCTTTGACAAAGGAGCAAAGAAAACGCAGTGGAACAAGGACAGTCTATTCAATAAATGGTGCTGGGAAAACTGGACAGCTACATGCAGAAAAATGAAGCTAGATTACTTCCTCACACCCTGCACAAAAGCCAACTCCAAATGGATGAAAGACCTGGACGTAAGACCTAAAACCATAAAATTTATAGAAGAAAATATAGGCAAAACTCTACACCACATGCATCTCAGCAAAATCTTTAAAGACACATCCCTCAAAGCGAAGGAAGTGAAGGACAAGATAAACAGATGGGATTACATCAAAATAAAATGCTTCCATACAGCAAAAGAGACATTAACCAAAACTAATAGACACCCTACCAATTGGGAAAAGATCTTTGCACACAATACAACCGATAAAGGACTGATAACAAAAATTTAAAAGGAACTCACACAACTCAGCAAAAACAAAGCCAATAATCCAGTCAAAAAATGGGCAGAAGAGCTAATAAGGCACTTCTCCAAAGAAAAAAAGCAAATGGCCAACAGGTACATGAAAAAATGTTCAATATCACTTATAATCAAGGAAATGCTAATCAAAACCACAATGAGATACCACCTCACACCTGAGAGGATGGCACACATTAAAAATACAGGCAACAACACATGCTGGAAAGGATGTGGAGAAAAAGGAACTCTTTTACACTGCCGGTGGGAATTCGAACTGGTCCAACCACTATGGAAAGCTGTATGGCGATTCCTCAAACTCCTAAAAATGGAGCTTCCATTCGACCCAGCAATACCACTTTTGGGAATCTACCCAAAAGACACAAAAACACTAATCCAAAAGGATACATGCACCTGTATGTTCACTGCAGCACTATTTACAATACCAAAGGTATGGAAGCAACCCAGATGTCCAAAAACAGATGATTGGATCAAGAAGATGTGGTACGTATACACAATGGGATACTATTCAGCATTCAAAGAAGATAAACACATGCAATTTGCAGCGACATGGATGGAATTAGAGGGGATCATACTCAGTGAAATAAGCCATAAAGAAAAAGAAAAATATCAAATGGTTTCACTTATAACAGGACTATAGGGAAACCAAATAGGAGCGAGACACTAAGGAGGGGGTTGGGGGAAGGATAAGGGCACAAAATGGAGTAGAAAAGGACACAAGGGACCACGGAGATGGATCACGGGTGAATTGGTGGTTGGTTACCCAAGGGGAATACAAAATGTAAAAAATATAAATAACAATAAAATATATATATTAAAATACAAATAAAATAAATTAAAATATTGGTAGTATTTATCTGGTTGAAATAAATGCTAGAGCATATGAGAGAGGGAGGTACTGGGTCTACGGTTCTATATTGGTTTTAGGTTTGTTGTTTGAGCACAATGAATTAAACATTATTGTCTGAGAAAGCAAAGAAGTGGATTTGTCTTATTTCCCTTATTGTCACTATTTGTGAGCTCCAATCAGCTGCAGCTCCGGGCTCATTACCATCGCCAATCTTGTGATCTCTGTGGCCACAGTTTCCATTTGATCTTTTCTGCTATCAAGGTCTGTGACTATTTCTTCTGAATCTACAACTGAATCTACTACTCCATTTTACCTATAGCAGTCAAATGGCAGAAAGATAGCTCAGAAATGGTAAAAATAAATAAACGATCAGTGATGAAAAATTGATGGCAGCATCTGTCCAGGACTAGAGTCAGAAGACTTTTAACCTCTTACTTATCAGCCCACAGGGACAGAAAAATTCTTGTAAGGATAATGATTGTTGCCCTTGATTTCTGTTCTGTTCCAGTATGGGATGCTTCCTGTCTCAGCTAAATATGGAGACCTAAGTATTGATCCATTGGTTTTTCAAAACAAAAATATTCTCTTTCAAAATTCCAAGCGTAGGTTGGTTTGTTTGTTTGTTTTTCTGACAAAAAAAATTAAATTCTATCTGAGATGGGGCACTTTATCTTGTGAATTAATTTCTCTCAGTTGCAGATTGTTGAATATGGTAAGGAAAAGTATGGACACCAGTTCAAGTTAATCATGGGCAATATATTCAGATGGTGACTGTTAAGAGACCGTATACTCAAGCAAGAGGAGAAAGGTGGGGGATACAAATAGCTGAGGAGAGCTTCAATAATTTGAGGTATAGAGAAAGGCAAGAGAAATGGATTTGGTAAAATAAGTAAGCTAGAGACCTTCAAAATTGTTCAAAAACTTTGTGAGTCAGTTGCAATATGCATCATGCCAGGGTCAAAAAATCTTATAGTTACTTTGAGATGTGTAAAGAACATAAATTATGTATGTCTTGATGAAGGACAAAGGAGAGGAAAAGTAGAATGAAAGCTGTTCTTTAAATTACTGGGCATTGCATAAATTGTAGAATGGTAACAAAAAGTTATGAGGGAGTTTTACATTCCATGTCAAGAAGAAAAGATAAAATCATCCCAGAGTGACCTATTAAAAGAAACTAGGTAAATAAGGCTAGTTGGACATGTTATTTGAAACATATTTCAGACCATTTAGAATGATCTAATGTACATTTTTTTAAAAAAAATGTTTTCTTTTCTCTATGCTTTTTACAAATAATACCATTATACAAGGGGAGAAGTTTCTGAGAATTCCACTAAACCACATGATACTGTTCTCTCATATTTCTAAATTTTTATTCAAAGTTCCATTTCTAGAAATAATAGATTATTATTATTCTGTTTCTATGTTAGCGTGGTTTCTATCTGAACCACTGCATGAAAGAGCTTCTTCCAGATATTTACACCAATAAAAACCTACCCAAGGGTCTCTGGCTTTCTATTCTATTTTAATCTTATCTAGTCTAGCCTATCTAATATCCAACTCATATTTTTCACATATAATGGAGCCGGAGGGAGGGAAGGGAAAGGGCACAAAATGGAATAGAAAAGAACACAAGAGACCATGGAGATGGATCACGGGTGAATTGGTGGTGGGCTACCCAAGGGGAATGCAAAATGTAAAAGACATAAATAACAATAAAAATATATATTATAATAAAAAAAAATGATTCTGTTTTTCTCTTTCCAAGCTACTACAAAGCAATAAATACTGACCATTTATTTACAGCTATTACATAGTAGGGAATGCAAGTTCTCTTTAGTTTGATAAAAATAAAACTGCTAGAATTTTCAAAAATGCAGTATTCTTGTAGTATATAAGCAGAAATTAAAAAATTAAGTAGCAAATCATTTAAACACTCAGTTGAGTTGGAAATGTCATTTCCCAATATACATTTCCGTTCTTAGTAACAAGAAAATGAATGTCATGAGTAAAATTTTTATACCTTGACCTTCAACACACTTAGATATGATTCTGTGACTATATCCTATAAGATATAATCAGCATGTATAAATTGCAGGCCATCTCTTTAAACAGTAAGGACATTTCATTCATTTGCTTTTTATTCCTCTCCCTTGGCTGAATTGTGGGTATAATATTAGAGGTAGATCAAGTAGGAAATTTAGGAATAGAGTCCATGCACAATACATTAATGAGATAGAAAAAACCTAGGCCCTTGACAATGTAGAATGTTATGCCAGTCTCTGACATTCTATCAAAAGTGTACATGATAGAATAACAAATCCCTATCTAAGCTATAGTTATTTTTGTTACATACACACACACACACACACACACACATATATTTGTACATGTATATATAAACATATACAGACAAGCATTATGTATGTATACAATATGATTTGGACCAGTTTTTTTTTGCCAGAACTCAAAGATATAACAGTACCACTAATTGCTATTCATTCTGTATTTTATATAAGATACTACTTTCTACAAATTATATGACTTCTTAAAATATTCCTTTGAATAGCACCAGAGATTTAATAACCATTTGAATTTGGAAAATGAAAGATAAATCACCAGTATTCAATTTACTGTCATGGATTCTAGCCTCAGGTATAGCTGTACCTTTGATTGAAGACAGTATCTGAGCTTCTTAATAAAAAATACACCCATCTTTTAGTCAAATATTATCAAACTGCCCTGGAGAATCAACTGTTGGTATAGAAGATTGGGTTTATATCCCTACTCTCCAGTCAATAACAGACTCCTCACAGTGATATAAATAAAATTAATTTTTTCACTTATTCTGGCTGAAATTAAAGTGGTAATTTCACTCATGAACTTATTTTTTTCCTGCTCATTAATTAATAACACAGGACTAGTCAAATAATCAGAAATGCATGCAATACTTTCATTTGTAGGACATACTTCAAATTTGAGAGCAGAACCTATGAAGCTGAGTAATGTATTTGTTTTGTCCTTCTTCTCATGATAGTTAAAGGATATTTGGAACTTGAGAAAAACAAGATGCTTTTGTGTCTACTTACAATGAAATCAAAGAAATACAAAGAGAGCCCTGTTCATGTATTGTAAGAATTAAAATTGTAAAATCGGCCATCTTACCCAAAGCAATATTTAGATTCAATGCAATCCCTATCAAAGATTCAAAGGTATTGTTCAATTGAAAGAGAAAATGTTTACTGAAAATCATTTGGAACCAGAAAAGACTCTGAATAGCCAATCCAACACTGACAAAGAGGAAGAGTGGTGGTATTACACAGCCAGACTTTGAACTATCTACAACATTATAATAATCAAAACGGTGTGGTACTAGAACAAAAATAGACACAAAGACCAATAGAATAGGATGGAGAATCCAGGTATAGATCCACAGTTAAAATTTAATCTATGACAAAAAAGCAAGAGTATACATTGAAAAAAGGAAATTGTTTTCAATAAGTGATGCTGGGAAAAGTGGATAGCCCTATGAAAATGAATGAAACTATGCCAGTATCTTACACCATAAACAAAAATTAACTCCAAATGGGTTGAAGACATGGATGTAAGACCTGAAACCATAAAATTCACAGAAGGAAACATAGGCAAACAACTCCAAAACATAGGCTTCAGGGATGTCTTTGTAAATTCAACAAACGAAATAAGCAACTGCAAGAGAAACAAAACAATTGGGTCTATATTAGTTATTTTCTTAATAAACCACTTCAGTTATCTATTGTTTCTTAACAAACTAACCCCCCCCCCCCAGAAATGAATTAAAATAACAGTGATTTTTTTATGGACTGAACTCAATTGCAGATTCTTTTGTTCCATGTCACAACACTGTAGTTAGTCATCTCTTGACAGCATCAGCTAATAGAGGGAAACTATAAAGTAAAGAAAGTCTCACCATATGTCTGCCAATAAATTCTTACATTAATTTTGTGTATCTCAGTTCTTCTCTACATGGACTCTGTTCATTTCCATATATTTTGAGTTCTGAAAGCATTGAAGTAAAGTCCTAAGTTTTTTTAATCACTGGACACGGAACTAGCATAACTGGCCACATTGTATTTGGCAAAGCAAATCACAAGATCAGGCTATATTAAAGGGTAAGGAAAATATACATCATCTCTTATGAGAAGATGTGCGTAAAGGAAGAGGAAGAATTGTTAGTAAACATCTAAAAGGCAATATGCGAATCTACCATCTGATCATTCATATGTTACCCATTTACAAAATGCATTCTCTTGCCAGAGAACCTCATTCCTTTATCAGAACAGGCTCAAAATCTAGACTTTTTGACTCAAGCTAATCACAAACATGGACATACATGTTTCTGCCCTTACTGCAGATATCTGTGAACTTAACTGACAAGTTAGTTACCTCAATTAGAAATAATAAATAATGCTGAAACAGGAACCAGAAGTCACCATAGAGACTCCAATTCAAAACTTGTTGTGGATGGAGCATATCAATCCTATGTCTAAGGCAATTCTGAAATATAGTCAAGCATATGGCACCAGCTGTGCTGATTCCCGAGATAGGAAGTGATCCCTGATTAGAGGCTGTGTGAGAGCTGTGTCCTAGCCTATTATTCTACATTGTTCCTGTGTTTCTCCTTTGAATTGGAACCTAACCTTTGAGTTATCTTCCTTTTCCAGAAAAAATGATCTGTGTTTTCAGCTTTGTGGTTCACTTGGTCTGCTTTTTTTAAAGAAAAAATTTAATGAAAAATTGGGGTCCCAAAAGTCTGGTCATTTTAGCTCAGAGTGGAACATTCCCCTAAAAAAGTTATATGGTCATCCTATGTAATAATTATAATTTGTCCATTAGAAAAAATGTCTTTGAGTTATCTACAAGTCCATTTGAGACATTCATTTTTCTACTCTGTGCTATGAGATTTATAGAACTTCTTTAACCTAGATGATGGCATCTATGTTAATATCTTATTTTTCAGAAAAGTCTTTCAGTCATATTTTACTGACTGTGCCAAGATTCGGTTTTCCTCTTACAGGCATTTTTTTTTTCTCAAACTGGACTGCTGAGGTTGTCCTGATATGTTTTTTCCCCCCTGATTTCTCATAGGGTAATAGTTCTTTCTTTGCTTCTAGGAGAAGCTAATTGGCACATTTGCCATTTGCCTATATATCTCCTTAGCTAGAACCAATTTTATTTTTTTTAAGATTTATTTATTTATGCATGCAAATTGGGGTGTAGGCCAAAAGTGTGGGGGGTGGGGGTGAGAGGATTCACCAGAGACGAAGTGGGGAGCAGAACAGGCAGATTTACTGAAATACACTGCTGAGGGGAGCAGTGGCTGAGGCAGGAGAGGTCTGCTGAGCCATGTGGGATGCTCCCTGGCCGGGTATTGAACTCGTGTTGCAGTGGCTCTGGATAGCGTCACAGTGCTGCAACTTAACCTGTTGTGCCACCAGGGAGGCCCTAGACCAAATATTTATGGTATATTGCTAATTTCCAAGAATCTCACTTATTGATATGACATTAATTATCAGGATGATATTAGTTGCATGATTAGTGTTATTGAGAAGCCTAAATGATGTATGTTAACGGCATTTCCCAGTAGCTGACACATGGCAAGCCCTTAATTATTTGTACCTGTTTTAATCACTAAATCTCACAATCTATTGATATATCCTCACATTCAAGCCTAGACCAACCAAGATCAAAAATCAGGGCCTCCCTGGTGTCGCAACAGCTTAAGTTGCAGCACTATGAATCTATCCCAGACACTGCAGCATGAGTTCGCTCCCCAGCCAAGGAGCTTTCCACATGGCGCAGCAGACCTCTCCTGCCTCAGGAACTGCTCCCCTCAGCAGTGTACTTCAGTCGATCTGTCTATTCTGCTCCCCACTCTGTCTCTGGTGAATCCTCTCACCAACCCATGCCTCTGGCTTATACCCCAGTTTGTATGCATAAACAAAAATAAATTTTAAAAAAGTTTTTAAAAGGTGAAAAATCATTACCTAACCACACTTTTTTTCCCATCTGTAATTTCCTGTTTGCTTCTCTGTTAATCTAGCTATACCCCATCTTTTTCTCTGGTCTGAAGCCTTCTAAAATCTTTCAGCATAAATCAAGATTCCTCTCTTCTGAATTTCATTTTCATTTATTTTCTGTCATCACATAATACCTGTTGAGGTAGTAGTCTGGTTATTTTACATTCAAATTAATAATGCTCTACTTTATAAAAGAGATAATAAAGCTTATAATGTATCTCATAAGCACTGTGATGATTCATATTCTTTTTTTTTATTATTTTTATTTAAAATTTTTTTTTTTAAAGATTTATTTTTTATTTATACATACAAGCTAGGGCACAGGCCAGAGGTGCGGGGCGGCGAGAGGGTTCACCAGAGACAGAGCGGGTAGCAGAACAGGCAGATCAGAAATACACTGCTGAGGGGAGCAGCGGGCGAGGCAGGAGAGGTCTGCCGCGCCATGTGGGAATCTCCCCGGCCGGGCGTCGAACTCGCGTCGCCGCTGCCGACAGCTCCACAGCGCAGCGCTTAACCACTGCGCCACCAGGGAGGCCCCGATGATTCATATTCTATCTTAAAAATGAATCATAAATGTCAAAGGAAATAATAAACCAGAACTAAAATTAGTACTCTTTAAGAAAATATGGAAAACGCTTAAGCAGCTTACTTCAATATTTAATATAAATGATGAAACAACTACATTTGTTGAATGTCAACATGTTTTAATTGCAGTAGTTTGTCTTCATGATAACCAAAGAATTAAGTGAAATGTTATGACAATTTTAAAAGGAAATCAAGGAGTAAAGTGTGTGTCCAATACTAAGTGTAAAGTCATTTCTGAGATTCCAGTCTATCTAAGTAAAATTATATAGTCTCTACTGTTTTCCCATTTTATAGCAAAGTAAATTTAGATACACACGCACATGTGGAAGGGCAATTAACTAAAGCTACTAAGGCCCAAGTCTAAGGTTAAGTAGTTTGATGCCACAACCTTAATTTATAACCAATCTGTTTAATCACTTTTAGCCTATTAGTACTATTAGTACTGACACTCTTACACAGAGCCACATCAAAACTCAAAAAACTGCCATTATCCACATGCACACTCATTTCTTTTTCCTTTAATACAAAGCTTTCCAACTTTTATATAAGTTCAATTCCTTTATTTGTGCTAGAGAGCACATACCCTTCCCATTCTCTCTCATTTTCAGAAATTCTCAACCATTACCTTAAATTATTGCCTTAAATGATTTAAAACATCATGACTGTGGCAAAAGAAGGAATAGAAACTAAAAAGTCTGAGAGAAATACGTAAGTCTTCAGTTTTTTTTTTCATTAGTCATGAGTGTGATTTTGAAAACTTTTAAAATGCTTTTTTAATATAGCAACATGAAACACCATATTTAATTTTGAACATTTAAACTGTGATTTCATCCTGTATGTTAAATGTGATTGATTTATACTGCAAAGACTGTTACAGCCACAAATAAGCTTGTGGGTTTAAAATATTTATAGTTAATTATGCTAGCTAGTTTCTGAGTTGTTTCTGATACCTTCTTCATACTTATTCTTTGGATTGAGAATATGTTACACAAATTTTAATTTTTTTTCTGTGAATGAGACAAGAATGGCATTATTGCATGTAAATAAGAAATATCCTCTCTGTTGTAGGGCTGGGGATGCACCAGTGTTAATAGAAGTTATCATGTATTTGATCAGAATTCAATTACTAGGTTCACTGGAGTCACAAAGCTTATAAATAATTGGCTGTGTTTACAAGGAGAAAAGTCACAAAACAGGCGGCAAAGCAGTCTCAGAACACTACATGCCATTCTTTCTCCTTTCTCTGTGCCAGAAGAGTTCTTGTTAAAAACAAAAAGGAGACAATGGCCCATATCAAAAAAACCAGAAACCACACTAGAATACTACTCAGCCATGAAAAATGATGAGCTCTTATTTTATTTTATTTTTTTTATAACAACATGGATGGAACTGGGGGTGTTTCTGCAAGTAAAATACAGCAGAAGGTGAAAGGCAAATACTGGATGATTTAACTCATAAGTGGAACACAGTGAAAGAAAAAGAGACGGAAACAAAACTTTGAAACCTGATTATAAAATGTTGATCCTAGAAAGGGGTAGGTATCAAAGAGGCAGTGGGCCCAATGGACTGTAGTGAAGGACTATGTGTGTTTAGGTGGTGGTGGTGGGTAGGTTAGACTATTATATATCTAAAGGGGTGTCACCATATACATCTGAATCATATACAATATTGTAAACCAATGTTACTTCGGTAAAAAAAACTGTATGAAGATATAAAATTCTGCCAGGTGACTCTGAGGTTTGAGAAACATTGCTCCAGCTCTTAAATGCTGAGTATGAAATTTAATATGATGGGAATACATTGTTTTAGCCAATTGCCTAGAATTACTGATTGTCAGAGGATGTCTTAATCATTGCCAAGTTCTAGGTCACTATGTGATGATCCTCATCTAGGCTCTAGAGTCCTTCTATGTGCATCTAGGTGTGTTGGCCCAAATAGTATAATCTTTGTTTAAATAAACACTCATTTTGCTCCCTACTCAACTTAGAAATGGACAAACTTATGAAGAAACTTAATTTACCTTTGCTACAATTGAAATATCTTCCAATTTAAATGATTAAATTTTAGTTAAACAAAGGCAGTTGGATCACATAGTATGCAAGCTACCCTTCAGGCATAAAAACTATATTCATACTAAAAGCACTGTCAATTTTAAATTAAAAAACAGGATAGTCACACATAAACATGTCTAAGAATGTGCTGGGAAGTAGAGCATTCTCAAATTATATCAGGGCAGAGCTGTGATAACAAACGTACTCATAAAAACATATTTCTTCAATATAATAACAGAACAGAATGAAACACACACTTGATAAATGGGCAATTGAGGCATCTGCACGAGTCAACTAATTAAATGATATTTATTTTGAACAATGTGATTTCAAATGAATGTTACATAAATACTGCGAGAAATCACTTTTCCATATGCTATTATGAAAGATATGAACAGATGTAGTCTAATACTTTGCTTGTTAAGGTGACCAAATGGAACAATTGTTTGTAATCTTAGCAATTGTCCAGTGGTGAGTAGCAAAGAGTTAATTTGCTGTTGTAGCTGGTTTATGAATGAAGACTTTGTGATAAGTAGATGGTGAGTCCTGAGAACATATCAGAATTAGATTGGAGAACTATACACATGAATTAAGCATAATGAGATGCTAGGAACTCCTTATTTAGTGGCATTAACTGTGAAGATGATTAGATGATTTATCTAGGCAGTATTACAACTTTCATTATTTTATCTAAAATAAATCACTACAAAAGTGATTATTCCTGAATGTGAAGTTTATTTTATTTATTTATTTTTTTTTTTTTTTTACAAGCTAAGGTACAGGCCAGAGGTGTGGGGCGGCGAGAGGGTTCACCAGATACAGAGTGGGGAGCAGAACAGGCAGATCAGAAATACACTGCTGAGGGGAGCAGCGGGTGAGGCAGGAGAGGTCTGCTGCACCATGTGGATTCTCCCCGGCCGGGCGTCGAACTTGCATCGCGAGCTGCTGACAGCGCCACAGCGCAGCGCTCAACCGCTGCGCCACCAGGGAGGCCTGAATGTGAAGTTTAAAATAACCTATGATGTGAAAGTTGTACATAGAGATGAAATACCTCTGTGGGGATGTTTATATATATTATATACATACATTACTATTTTAAATAAAAACAAAAATGGACCTCCCTGGTGGCGCAGTGGTTGAGCACTGCGCTGTGGAGCTGTCGGCAGTGAGTTCGACGCCCACCCAGGGAGAATTCCACATGGTGCGGCAGACCTCCTGCCTCGCCCGCTGCTCCCCTCAGCAGTGTATTTCTGATCTGCCTGTTCTGCTCCCCACTCTGCCTCTGGTGAACCCTCTTACCGCCCCATGTCTCTGGACTATACCCCAGCTTGTATGTATAAATAAATAAATCTTAAAAAATAAAATAAAATAAAATAAAATAAAAAATATCATAAGGTCTAGAATATTAATTCGCTTTCATAATAGAAATCTAAATGTGAAGTAGAAGGTTAATCTATCCAGTGTACGGACACATGCAAGTCATTTTGGTTAATAATCTCATCCCTAAAATTGTTAAACTTAGAGAGAAATCTTCCAGTAATTCCAAATATTAATGGAAATATTTTGAATTCATCTGCACTGAGACAATTGAGTACATTCCGTTCTGAGCAGCCGGTGGTATGAGTATCTGTGACTCTATTTGATATTTTAGATATAAAATTCTCAGGCTACAGTCACTGAACCTTTTAGATTCTTGTTTTAAGAGTGATTTATACATTTTCGTCATAAAAATGGAGACTATTATATCTGAATTTTTATTCATGCGTTGGTGGTTTATATATTAGCATTGAAAAGCTATTTAAAGGAGCTGCAAATTACTTACTATAAGTCATTTGCTCTTTATACACATTTATTTAAACTCTCAATTTAGAGTTTAACATTCCTAGTGAAGGGAGTTTTCTCTCTCACTTTGAAGAAATTTGGTAATAACTTTAATTAACCAGTTCCACTATTTATGGTTAGTAATGCCTTATAAATATTAGACAGTAGTGAAGTAGGTGACTTTACAAAGATATAATCTAAATCAATGAACCCAAATTAATAACAGAATGAAATTTATAAATCCCATTGAAACTGGCATGATACTATTAAATTTTTAATTTGCCAAGGTGGAATATTAAAAGAAATAGCACTAATATTACATTAGCCTCACTGTTATTCCATGAAAGAAATGTAATTTTCATATTAAAAAGGTAAGTAGAAAATAAAGATGAAAAGACAATACCCTAAGTGGAATAAATTATCCTATGAAGATATTCTATCCTATCCTTTATTACTATTAGGTTACCTTTGTCATTGTACAATTTTGAGCTGGCAATTCATAGAATTGTATTTAAACACAGTAACTTAGAAATATTTAAATCCCCTAATTTCTGTCTATCATTAGTATCTCCATTGTTTGAATGATATGACTAGAGGACTTTAACTATAGAAAACCTTGTGAGAAACCTCAAAAGAACCATCAAAAATGGAAGTTGGATTTTAATCCACACTTTGAAAAATGAGAACCCTTGCCTCAGAGTATAATTTGTTCTAATTATGTATAAACGCAGAATTGAGTTACCTGTGAATTGAAGATCAGAAGCAATAAGTCAAACTAGTCTAGAGTATGCTGGGCAGACACACTGACAATATGAACAAGTGTGCGTGACCAAGAGGGAAAGGACAGGGCCTCCCTAGTGGTGCAGCGGATAAGTGCTGGGCTGCGGAGCTGTCAGCAGCGGGGACTGGAGTTCAACACCCCACCAGGGAGATTCCCACGTGGCGCAGCAGACCTCTCCTGCCTCGCCTGCTGCTCCCATCAGCAGTGTATTTCCATTGATCTGCCTGTTCTGGTCCCCACTCTGTCTCTGGTGAACCCTCTTGCTGCCCCACGCCTCTGGCCTGTACCCCAGCTTGTATAAATAAATCTTAAAAAAAAAAGAGAGGGAAAGGACAAAGAAAAGAAGGAAGAGTTTTTAAATACAGCAGAAATGCTTAAGAAATCTAGCTGTTTGTAGTCGATTTTGAAACAGAATAACAGGTAATCTAATCACTTTTGAATGAATTACATAGTTATACAATAATTGGTATTTTAAAAATACTCCTGTATAAAGAATATTTTATCTGTAAAAGTAGTTTTACAGAATAAATTAACTCATCCCTACTCCCAAAACAAAACAAAAAAGAAAATGTTACTCCTTCCCTTTCCTTTCTTGTTTCTATATATTTTACTGTATTTCAAGAATACGTTTTGATTTGGAAATATTGAGAAACTACCACTTAGGTTCCCACACTGGTTTCTTTTATTATGAATACCTTACATTTGTCTGGTACTTTTATAATGATTAGTGAACAAATATTGATACCCTATAGCTAATTAAAGTCCATACATTTTTCGGAATTTCGTATTTACATGTCTCTGTTCCAAGATCTCATTCAGCAAGTCTTATCTCCTAAGGCACCTTTGCCTTTGATAGGTTCCCAAATTTCTATTTTTCTTATGACCTTGATACTTTGAAGGGAGTGCCGTTCCACTGATTTGAAAAATATTCCTTTAACTGGGATTTAATAACTGAATTTAAATGACTAATATAAGTCTTATAAAATTAATAAATTATACTCTATGTTCCACTTAAGAAATCATTCATAAATGTTGGCATACAGAACAGTTAAGTAAATTATCCTATTTTTACATTTGAAACATAGTATACAACTCCAAAAATGCACACATTAGTGTTGAAGATGAAGACTCATGCATTTTTTTCTAAGGTATTTGGTAATTCTTCATTCTTCATTGACAACAGTGAGCATTACTGGGTAGTTTTTTTTAAAAAAGGCAGAGTTGGTTTGAAAACACTGGAACCACTTTGTTCTGTGACATTCTCCCAGCTGTCCATGAGTCTGGACAGCAGAATGTAGAGGGGGTACATGATACAAATCAAATTCCCGCAGTTAGAAGATGGCAGTAACATGCTGACTTTGGCAGCTGAAATTTAATAATGGTCTTGTAAACCAAGAATTATCTCCAAGATAAATTGAAGGTAAAAAGGCAGATATCCTGAGCCCAGCATCTTATTTGATTGAATCTGTATCTCCTGACCCAGGTTTTTTTTTTTTTTGACAGAATAGCAGAGCCGATCCTATAATATAAGTGTAAATAATCCAGCTCCATATTTACCTTTCAGACACTAACATCCTATCACACAAGCATGATGTTGCCTCTTTGTCCTCGAACCATTGTATCTTGTGATCGTGGTCATTCCTGTACATACTAAGAAAAAGAGGGGACCTGTTTGTGGAAGGAAAAACATCTATTGGATTGTAAGACACAGCAATTTCAGGCAAGAGTAAAATTATTTCATTCAGAAAAAAAAAAGAGTAAAATTCATTCATTCAGCTATGGTTTTCTTTTATATCTCCAGACTCCTTTATCAAGTTACTGATAAAATGGAAATGCAAATGGATTACAATAGACATTTCATTGGGGAACTGTACTATTCAGTATTATAACCATGCAATGATGATCTAGGTCAAATATTTTCACATTTATAATTAGGGTTGTTCTCAGCATGGGCAATGATTAAAGAGTTATGGTACCTTTTGACTACTGACAATGTTTTTAAATGTTAGGGTCATCACTTAGGACATATATTTAATTCAAACTTTCCACAATGAAATTATAAGGGTAATTTCAAAACTGTGGGTACAGAAACACTTTTCAATCTAAAAGCAGTTAAGCACATAAGGCTGAGTGAACTTGCCATTTCCTCTGAGCATATAGTTGTCAAATGAATAGTCACATGAACCTTCTGCTGGAGAGCATGAGCACAGCTTTCAAAATCAAAGGTTCTGCTCTTAGTATAAGGGTTATCAGTACATCATAATACAAAACCAGAATTTTAGAACCTAAATCAATCAAAATGTTCTACTTAATATTGCAATTTAGAGAGACAAAACAGTATCTGGTGAGCAAAAATAAAATATGTATCTATTGAAGAAATAGAAAAAGAGGATTATGGTTACCTTTTTAACCCAGCCTTAAATTGTGAGGTGCATTGTTTGACAGGTTTAAAAAATGTTTTGGACGCAATATATATGACTGCATCACTGTGTACTTAATGTTGAATCAATGTGAGAGTCAATACAGTCCCAATTATCCCCAAGTAATAACATTTTAAAAAGATTTATGAGCTTTTCTATTAAGTGGAAATTTCTTCTATGAATAGTTAACTTACACCTAGCAGTGAAGATATAATCATATATGTGTATTTATTTCCCTGATATGGCCAGTACTTTTTTTCATTAATTATTTTTTGGTATGACTATAGCTATCAATTTTTCATTGAGATATAATTGACATGTATTACGTATATTTTTTCTCCTTATTTAAAGTTTAGGACCTGTGATTTTTGAAGCATAAATGCAAAAATCACTGACATACACATTTGTTTGAAATTGGAATTACCTTGAAAAATAGGATTTTGTTATTATCTCAGGTGGCTAACCTGTAGCTGCTATCAATGCAATAATGTTTCTAAGTTGTGAAATTAGAATTAAAGTCATATGTATTTATGTTGACCTCACAAATGTGGTTCTTAAGCAAACACATAACTTCTCAGCATCTTGATATTCTAACAACTTTCCCAGTCTCCTACTGCATTTGTTTATTGCCTTCTCTCTTTGACCCTCAATTTTAAAATGTACATTTCTTGCCAAAGTAGAAATTGAAAACAAGAATAAGAAAGAGATAGCAAAAGGTGGAATGTGATAGAAGCACAGATACATCCAGTATTTTAGATTGGACTGTTTACCATTCCATGCTGTGCTAGGAGGGCTAGCTTTCTAGAAAACAATAAATGTGTTTTAGTGTTCCCTATATCGCCAAGAATGTATGGTTTGGGCTCTTTTCCTAACTACAGACTTTACCCTTGTGCAGTTCGAAAATATTTTATCTTTGTAAGTGTGAAAATGCACACTTGTGATACTAGTCCATGTTTCTGTTTTTACTGTTAAAGAAAAAAAACAAGGGTAGCAAAAGAAGTATCAGGAGGATTTTTGCTTAAATGAGTGTTATGCACATTTCTCCTTAATCCTACATCCCCAGTACCCAAACTGAATTTAATTCAATTTGTGTTTAATGTCAAAATTTCTCTGATTTCTCTACATTGAAGGTGCCATAGTTTTCTTCACTATGTAACTAAATAATTTAGAGCTGACTTTCAAAATCCATCTGTGAATTTTTCAATGTCAGCCTAAGAGTTGGGCTCTTCAAAATCTCTAGGTTTATTACTAAATAAATTTGCACATAGTTCAAAGTAGTTTAAAGTCCCATTACAAACCTACATAGTATTAATATAATATTGAAAAATAGTGAATTATGAAGTATGGTAATTAGAAAGAGGGTACAGTATGCTAGATGTCTAGAACGAGTCATAGTCTATATTCTTCTGTTCTCCAGATAAACATAAATATACATATCTATTTGTGAACAAGCTTTATTGATTTACATTTTTAGCTATGCAGGAAACCCAATCAAAATCTAGAATTACCAGTTTGCTGGGGGAAGACAAACAATATACACATTTTATCATCTTTTAGTGGTTTAGACAGATATATGCATCTAGGGCAAGATATAGAAAAGTGGTGGAATTTTAAGCCTGTTGTAATAGAAAAAAATAGAGTCAAACCATGTCCAAATACTCAGACATAGTCCAATGAGTGTATAAACAGTGCTTTATGATCAGGTATGTCTCCCTGCCTACTCCTTCTTCTTGCTTTTCCTGCACAGGTTTTTCTCCTAATCCCATTTGGCATTGACTTCTTAGAGGACTGAAACAGACACATTAAGTTACATCTTTAGAAATAGTGGGAAATGACCATGATATTAATTCTTATATTCTACCAAAAAAGCTGGAGAACTAGGCAACTAGTAGGCTGAGTGCATCATCTATAATCAATGCGTAAACATCTTTTGCTCCATTTATTATGTGGATTATCTTATTTACTCCTCAAAAAGCTGAGTAGTTTACATTTTAATATTATTCCCTTATATATGGTATTAATTTTGCAATAATTTATTCTTAGACTCATTCAGTAAGAAATTATCTTCCTATGTTGTATTAGCCATACTAATGTTTGAATTAGAATTGCAAATAAAGTAAGATTCCTGCTCTTAAGGGACTTATAGACAGCTAAAGAAATATTTGTATACTCTTCTTTTTCAGGAATTTCTTTTTTGATTAGGAATCAAAAATTCCAATAATCTTGCTAGAGATAATGCTGTTAAACTTATTTTTAGGAGAAGGTTAATTAATGGTCAGGGAACTGAAGTACTCAAATTATGAAACTTACTCAGTAACATACCATAACCCCTCTCATAAGACTTATTTTATTTAGTTATATGTTTTTCCAGGTTGAAATGTTGTAGGAAAGCACTATTTCTCAAAGTTCCAGTCTGAGCAAGGATCACATACAAGGGAATAATTCTATCATGGTTCTATTATTCTTACAGTTTATATTTGTTCAATGGGTTGTAAATATTGGCCGATAATGATATATTAGTGATAGAAGCAGAGACACACTCCTTCACTGTGTAGGTGTTAGGAAAAATTAGAGAAAATTTTTCCAGTGGTAATTCTATTGGGATTATCTCTCTAGATATTTAGAAGCCATTTCAGACCTGTTTGACTTACTGTTACATTAATGTCCACTATGGAGACCAAAGACATTATTACAGACAATTAGTAAGAAAATCAACAAGATGTCAGGTTATTTTCCAAATGTTTCGAGCATTCTAAAGTGAAATGATGCCAAGTAATTTGCTCCTAATTTTTAGACCCTTGTGCAATTTCATGTAATTTTTGTGCATCTGCTTCTGACTGATTTACACTTAACATCAACATGGTCCACCAGTTCTTAATGAGCATGCCGTTTATTCTATTTATTTCTGAGGTTTCATTTTGCCACCAAATAAATTTTAGCCCCAGTGGGTGTACATCTTGCAAAAATAAATTTTGAAGTTTTGGGGGGCTCTTTTCTCGCATAATCCCTTATTTTTGAACAAGGTCTGAGTTTGTCAAAATACTTCTCTTTTTCTGTTATCATTTATGCTTCAGAATAATCCTGTGTGGCAGACAGGGTATGCACTTTGTCTCCAGCTCATGAAGAGAAAAACAAGGTCAAGAGAGGTCGAAAGAATCCTTAAGTGCTAAGACTCCTCAGTGACAGAGTTTCATTTAGTCTTGACTCCCTTCCTATTTATTACATGTATTTCTACCTTTTATCTTCATAGCTGCATCTACAGAGTATCAACTATAGGTTTGCATCTCTGAAAATGCACTCAGAAAAGATGCACCTGCCAAACATATACTTTTAGAAGTAAACATTTAGTCACATAAAAAAATTCCATAATTTCCTCCTCTAATCAAAATTCATTATCCATGTAAAAATATAGTGGTTTTGATCTCTCTCTCTCTCTCTTCCTCCCTCTCCCTTTCCCTCTCTCTCTCCCCCTCCCCTCCACCCTCCTCTCACACACACAACTCTATTTTAAAAACCTATTTTCAGGATTTAGAATATATTTTGTCAGTGGGGAAAAAGGAAAAGGTAATTTACCCGAACAAAAGATGCTCTTGGTTCCATCATGTTATATTCAAAACTCACATGAGGGATAGAGGTAGAAGTCATCACAAAGTCTTTATTATCTGAATTCATGCCAATCCCACATTCAAGCAGGCATGCAAAGATAGGTTTATTCAAAGGACTTTGAGATAATATTATAGTCCAATTACCCAGATTAAAATTACCAAGAGAGGGAGGAAGGAAGGAAGGAACTGATTACCTCTGAAAGTAATTAAATAAAATGCTAGCTGACAGATACTACTTAGTAGAGTAAATAAAGAGTTCTGGAAACCCAGATCTTATCAGAGAGAATTTAAAACTCAAAAAACAAGAACAGATACTGTGGTTGTGTTCTACAAGTTTTGTGTTTGTAGCCAACACCTCTAGTTTTTTTTTCCCTGAGCGTGACAGGAGAGATATCTCTGGAGAGTGTGTTCCTTTGTCATGGAAAAAAAATAAAATAAAAAGCAAAACCTGAGTCAAACAGGATCTGAAATCTCAATAAAATCTCAATAAAAAAAATAAAAAGCAAAAACTGAGTCAAACAGGATCTGAAAACTCAATTCTTGAGTTTCCAAAAACTCAGAATGACCACATTGAAAGGGTTCTGTCAGATCTTCTACTCTAGCAACTGCCAGCATTTAGAGATTTTTCAAATAGTATTCAAATATCGCCTTTTACCCTTTGTTTGTAAATTCATGTCAGTGATTGGGAATCACCTGAACCTCAATGGAACCATTTTCTCCACATCTTACTCTGTCTTTTGGAAATGTTTATCACTAGCAAAATCCTAGTCAAAAGCCTAGTTTTAGATACCCACAGAGAATGTAGGCTTACATCCATAAATGACATAAGCTTGTCTTTTCCTTGTGTTCATCATTATCTTTTCATTCTCATTCTCCTGCTTCTTTCTGTTGCTTTTGTTTTTCCGTCCACTCTTGATATCCTTTATTCTTATCTCAATTTCTCAATTGAAAGGAAGGAAAAATTAAATGAGTTGTATACCTGGTTTCCATTCCCAAGAATGTTTGTGTTTCCAGCAGAGAGATATCACTTCATTGTTAATTGTCCAGTTAAAAGCAAATGGGAGAAATAGGAGAATAAGTTTGGGTATTTAAGGAGTTTGTCAAGATTGTGTTAATTCCCTCCTGAACTCATGGTACTTAGGCAATAGTTAAATGCAAAGCCACTGATACCTTCTCTATTTTCTTTCACATTATACAATCTCTTTTTATCTATTTCACAACTTGTATGTATCCCACCTTTTCCATCCTATGTCAATAGTTTGGAAATTTACAGAAGCCACAAATAGTCAGATGTAGTCATGAATATAACTGTAATGTTTATATATAATTGCAATAATTGCAGTAATTATACTGGTCAATAGTGAGATTGCTACTGACTTTAAAAGGCCCTAATCTGTAGTATCTTAGTGTGCTGAACATGAATATAACCCTGACAACTTTTTATTAGCTCTCGTTTTGAAGATATTTCATATAATTCATCGATGTTTCACCGTATAAATTTATCCAGTAGGACTGCAACAACATCCTAAATCAGCCTAGAATGATGTAATATTGCATCGCATTGCATAATGTCATCATTCACACATCATCCAGAGTTGATTGAATCATTTTCTGATGCAATGCAATACTACTGCCAGGAAGCTGCTGAAGTAAGCTGACGTCAGCATTGCACTATATAAAGCCCTGTCCAAAAGGTTGAGCATTGAATATATTTCAGACTTTGTGCGAGACAGTTGAAGCTACTGTTCTATAGAACTGTTCTTATTTTATCCATTTAGGCACAATACAGAACAGTAATGACACGAAAGTGCGTTAATAGCGTGGACAATTTCCGCTCTCTTTGTGGGGAAGTGACAACCAGAAGAAAAGTATCACTTCTCAAGTGAAGAAGGCTTTATCACCTTTACTTCCGATGCAAGGTTGGTGACCAAGACAAGCCTTGGGCCCCACATCTATGCTGTGCTACATGTACAACACAGCTTTCACAGTGGTTAAATGGCAAAAGACCATCTATGCGTTTGCAGTCCCCATGGTGTGGAGAGAGCCAAGCAATCACCATCAGAGACTGTTACTTCTCCTTGGTTCCTCCTCTTTCTGGTGAAATAACGAAGCAAAAGAAGTTGAGAATAGTCTACCCAAACATTCTGTCTGCATTGAGACCAGTTCCACATGGTGAGGGACTTCCTATTCCAGAACCTCCAGCAGAATATTCTCTTGATTCATCTGATGAGGACAAGGGTGAGCCGATCTGTTCTTCTCCTGTTCCATCAGCATGTAGTGATCCCGATTTTCACTGTGGTGCATCATCAACCCCACACGGACTAACACAGGAAGAACTAAATGACCTGGTTCGTGATTTGGACTTATCCAAGAACAAGGCAGAATTGCTAGGATCAAGACTCCAGCAATGGAATCTTCTAGAAGAAGATTGTACAATTACTTTATATTGAAAGCACCACCAGCAATTGGAGCCTTTCTTCAGAAAGGAAAGTACTCTGGTCTTCTGTTCTGATATTGAGGGCCTCATGAATGCCTTAGAAATCACGCATGACCCACAAGCATGGAGACTATTTCTAGACTCTTCGAAACTGAGTCTTAAGGCTATGCTTTTGCACAGTGGAAACCATATTCCATCTATTCTATTCCTGAACAGCTGTACAAGAGACAAGCAAAGAAATCTAAGAAGTAGTCTATGACTTGATTTTTTACAGGGATTAACCGTAGGCCTATTACTATTGGCATGCATTTCATGTTGTAAACATCAATTTATTGCAAATTCCAAAAAAAAAAAAACTAGAGCCAAAATTAGAATTTGACTGTCATATTCGTGTTAAGTACATACAAATTGATAGGAAATGACTAATTTTATTTCAGTAACATGACTTTTGTAAAACTTTGTTGACCAGTGTTATCTGTGTGTCTATCTATCTATTTGATCTATGATTGAAAACTTGTGATGCCAGAGCTACCTGCATTCAGTTAGATGACCACTATACTTCAGTAAAGTCCCTGAGGATTCAGAGCTGTTACATGCTAAAAAAGACAAAAAAAAGTAAGAAAAAATAATTTACAACTTTAAATGCAGTGCCTTCCTGAATAACTAATTTAGAATCTATTATCTATATACAATGTCGAAATATATAGGTAGCATTTTCTCCTGAATATTTTGTCAATTCTTGCTTTTTTGAGAAAATATAATTGCCATTTTAATTCAGATTATCTGGGGTCTACTTTAATTGTTTTTGTTTTTGGAAAATGAGATAGTAAAATATGTAAAACTCACTGGGCATCAATTTTGCTAACTGAATTTGTTCAATAGAGGCCATTCAGTTTTCTTTGAAAGGCTCAATGACAGTATATGGGTATATGCATTGAAACAATGATTTACTAAATGCAAGGCATTCTACTAAGCTTTCTATTTGAAATTTAGATTTTCTGCTATCATTCAATGCTATTTTTCAGAAAGATTTCCATTCCTCAAGGAATGTTCAGATTTCTTTATCAGAGTCTAAATGTAATAGGCTTTCACTTTCAAGAAATGTTTTACCTTTTAACTCAAAACCTTGCAACTTTCAACCTTTGTATGATGTAGAACTGTATCTCAGGGCAATTTTTTTCTTTTAGTTACACAGCTGCCCTTGTAGGCAGTAGAGAGTAACACCCTCACTTATCCTGATTTAAAATTTTTATTTAATTTTTTAAATTAAAACATAAAAACGTGGGAGAAGACTTGAGCAAGCTTTTTCCCAAGGTAATTTTTTTTAATTTAAATTATTTACAGGCAAAATCTACTTAAGCACTTTCAAGAAAGAACTCAGTTCATAGTCTATCGTATAGCTGGCTATCAAAAATTAAGGTCTTATATCTTTTATGAAATGAGATTAACACTGGAATATTTTGTACAAATAAAAACTTTCACATATAACTATTGAAGAAGAGAAATGGATTTTGAGAAAAATAACTAAATGTAGTTTATTAATGTAATTGCAGACAATGCTGTTTAGAAAAAGAAATCAGAAAGATTAAATTTTTCTTATCAACAGTTTATAACATATGTTTCTGGAAATAACAGATGGATGCTTTTCTAATTTTGATGATATATGTAGCTTTTATATAATCTGGTTTCTTTTGGGGGCCCTATCTTAAGCAAACTTGATTTGCTGATTTTAAGATAATGAATACATTAAAAATGCGGAAGTCTCAAAATAAACTGGAAAAGTACAGAGTTTGAAAACGTTGCAAGCTTGTGGGAATAGTATAAGGGGATTGTAACGGAGTATAAGAAAATTTTCAAAGAGAAATTACTTTCAAGTGAATTTAGAAAATGAAATCTTTCTCTGTGGAAATTGGGGAAGGGGAAGGGCAATGATAAGAAAAATGCACAGAAATGTAAAAGAATATGTAGAGTTTAGATTTGACAAGTAGTACAAGATCAGTGGTGACCTGGCAGGAGTCAAAATATAAAGTATTTTGGAGAATCTTAAATGCCAGACTAAAGACCCAGCACTTCTCTACTCATCAGTAGTAGTAGCATTCAGAGTCTAATTGAAATTTAATATGGATCGAACATCTGAAATAAGACATACACTTATAACTGCATCTATGCAAGTCTGATTCATGGGCAATCCTGTTGAAAGCAGCAAGTGTAGATTCTTCCTCGAAATCTGTGCAGTGAAATCCTAAGTCCTTTTCAACCTAGAAAACATATTTCAGAGTAAATTGCCAGATGCTACTGGTAAAAAAAAAACATATTTCTTAGAATAGACTCATTTGCTAGTTTCAAAAATTTAGCATTATATCTTTCTACATCTTTTTCCCTGCTGTTTTTGTATTGGGAAATAATAAGAAGCCCCCCCCCCCCAAATCTTATCTCATTTTTTTTGAAATCAGAAAAGTGGGTGTAAAAGATATTTAAATAATGATTGCACATTCATGTATGATGATACAATGTTAAATAAATATTTCATTCTAAATATTATTCTACACTTCCACAGTGATTATTCTTTCTGAAACTTTATCTATTCCTCCAAATCTTTGGAGGAACCTACCGCCCAGATTCCCCTTCTTTAGTTTCCTCCTCCATCTCATCTTCCTTATAGTGTCTTGATCATTTTCTTTCAAAATGTGAATATGCCCATGTCCTCTTCTCTCAAGTTCCTTATATCTCCCCAAGGCTTATAGGTTTAAGTTTACTTTCTTTACCATGGCATTCAAAGCTCTCCATGAACCATCCCTTCAGCTACCTTTCCAGATTTATCAGCAATAAATATTAGTCCATAAGTTTTGTACCATATTCATTTCTCCATTTCTTATCTTTATATCCTAAATCCATATTTGCATATGAGAAATTGATTTGCATGGCAAATTCCACACTAGTGACAAAGCAAATTGTAACCCAATATTTGGAAGTTCCTGATAGTAGGGCAGAGTGATGGGCTCTAGAAATGATTCTAGAAGCCAGACTCTAGGCTCTTAACCAGCTGTGTTTACCGTTCAGACGTTTGTTGTGGAAGAAACATACCACTGCATTAAAAATTGTATCATAGGCCTTTTCTAAAGCCAGTGGTTTGTTGTGCTGGTTATGCACCAAAATTCACATGGATTATGCACATAGCAAAATATTTCATACTCAGAACTACTATGTGGGTATTTTGCTACAGAAAGCTTGGTTTGAAACTTGAGTAATTGTTATTTTTCCTCATATTTCACAGGTATTTTTTTTCCCAGTGCGGCCATATTGTTCTGACTAGTTAGGATTTAAGTAAATAAAGATGAAGAGATGAATAGTGAAAAACAAATGTTGATGGTCACTTGCAACTTTTCAAAAATTTAATTACGAAAGGAAATAAATGGTTTCATTCTCGGTGATAAGCTTATTCCAATTATTTCTTATTCCTTAAATATCTAATATAGTTTAATACATAACTAAACATCAGTTAGTCAGTTTTATTGGACGAGTGGAGAAATACTGAGTGAGGTGAATGAATGGAATCATAGAGGATAGAAAACAGATGGATTGGTAAGTGCACAGATAGGCCACTTGTGGATGTATGGATAATGCCTTGGAGAAATATAATGGGTGGAAGATAAAGGTTCAATGGGTGGCAAGATAGAGGGTTTATGAATGGAAAACCTAGTAAAGGAACAGATGACCTTTTAAATAAAGATGATTAAAGGATGAACAGTACAATTTCTAGGATCTTGCAATATCTAATCTATATGACTTCCCAGATTAAACAAAAACAATTGTTCGATTTTTCTCACTTTTGGAACAATGTCAAATTGAAGGACTTTATTCATTAATATTCTGGTCGTGAACTCCAGATCATGACACAGGAGCAAATCAAGTGTATGGCAGCTGAAAATTTGATGTAAGCAGCTCTAGGGCGGGCTGAATAAACATTTTGACCGTATTTGACGACTGTGGTTTCAAGTATGTAGCTTCTTTAACTCTAAGTAAAAAACAAAATGATGAAAAGACCAGTGGAAATCAAGTAGTCTTTTCAGGATTCTGTAGGGAGACAAAAAGACTAAGAAATGCCATTATAATTACATAGAACAATTTTACAGAATCCAAAATCACAGCTCTAAATTCAAGATTATTTCAAGGGCAAAATGAACAAGTTCTTGTGCATATGCTTTTAGTGGTGTAGGAGCACATATGATGTGATTAGACTTTGCATTGAATGATATAAGGCAGAGACAATTCTTTTGTGAATTACGTGTTTTAATATCACTGTACAAAAATATATCCCTGGGTTATTCAGCTGAAAGTTCTTTTCCAAATACAGAGAAAGATTATTATCAAAGTCTATAGAAGAAGAGGTTTACTATGAAGTTCTTTATTATTTTAAAAGCAAATTTAATTAAGTTAATATACACCTAATTTCAGCTATATCTCACATTTTACTTTTTAATTTTATTTTAATTGCTTTTTCCCGGTAGTTTTTCTATTTACTTTTGAAGAAACACTTTTATTGAAGTATGGCTTAGCAATACATGCTTAGATTTTACTCTATAAACAAATGTCTATAAACTTAGTATAAAAATATCAATAGAAAATATTCACTTAATAAAAATAATACCATTTACAAAAATTTGTCTTACATTCTTATATTTGAGAAAAATTCAATTGGTCTGCTCTTTCTCTCACAGGAGGCTTATATAACTTTAATCTATCAAAATGAAATTCATTTTTAGTAGCACATTAACCAGATGTTTTGTGAAGTTATTTCTGCATAATTTAGAAACTGAATTGGATCCTTACACATGTTAGTGATTCAAGGCCAATTGTCTCAATGTTAATCACAAGATATTAACATTGATAACACCAGATGTTGCAACTACCAACCCGAGGGTCAAAGTTAATTTTAATGTTTTAGCGTGTGTCTATGTATTTAGAGAATATTGTCTCTCATCTCCTTAAAAAGATGGTTAAGTGGCAAGCAGAAATTATATATATATATAATATAAATATATAATAATATATATATTATATATAAATGTGCCATATATTAACTATCAAGCACAGCATATAGATCTGTCTACTGAACAGAATACATGTGCTTAATAAATATAAAAGGAACGAGCTGTATCATTATAATGCCAATTAAATCCTCATGTTGTTCTTACAGCCATTATTAAGTACTCATATTTTGTTAATTCATTAGCCTCATTATATAAATAATGGGAAGCACATGAAGATAGTTTGAATGGTCTTCGATAATTTAAAAAAATCATTACTATTATATTTATTAATCTTACATCCCTAAATATGTTCATGTTTTATTAATTATGTATTATGACATAATTTCCTTTAATGATCAGAAGGAAAAAATCTGGAGTTAGACTGCTTAAATTTGAATAACAAGTCTGCCGTTTTCTAACTTTGTGACATTTGGAAAGTTAGATTATCAATAGGGTCACTGTCAACATCTTCCTAAGAGAGTAATAATAGAACCTACTTTATACAGTCATTGTGAGGATTGACTTGCTTAATATATGTTAAGTATTTACAATGATGTTGGTCATATATTACACACTCAAATGTGAGATATATGGAGAGAATGACATGTATTTAAAAGTTTCCCAACAACAAATGTTGGACAAGTTGTAGAGAGAGAAGAACCCTATTATACTGTTAGTGGAAATGAAGGTGGTATAGCCATTTTGTAATGCAATCTCAATTTATCTTAAAAAAAAAAACAACTAGAAATGTAATACGTATGACCCATGGATCTACTCTTGAGCATCTGTCTGAAGAATACAAAACTATAAATTGAAACAATAATGTGTTCTATGTTTATTACAGTATTATTTACAATAGCTAGGTTATGGAAATAAGTGCCCACTGATAGATTATTAGATCAAGAAGATATGGAGATGTTGTATATCCATGCAATGTACATGATTTAGGGGAATAGGTTCATACTCTTCAGATGTTTATTACCACACCACACCTAACACCAAAGTACCCCAAATCATCCACCATGTACCACTGAACCCCGTTCCTTTTGTTTCCACCCCTTCCTCCCTGTCTAGTAGCATTAATTCTGCAGTCATATTTCTAGGATTTGTTTTGTTTTAGTTTCTTTTGTTGTTGTTATTGTTCATTTGTTTTGTTTCTCCATATTCCACATATGAGTGAAATCATCCACTATTTATCTTTCTCCTCTGACATATTTCACTTATTATGTGACTACTTATATATGAAAGACATGAAATCTCACCTTTGAAACAACATGTATGGAAATTAAGATTGAACTTTTAAACATTTTAAAGTGTTTATATAATTGGTCTATTATCTGCTGGGCCAGATACTGCTAGCTGTTAAGAATACAATGGTGAAGATACTATTCTAGTCTCTCATAAAAAAGGGTGTAGAATATCTGACTCTCCCTTGCTTGGATTTCAGCCTGTACTGTAGTGTGAATACGAATGAGTGAAATAGAGTGCATACAATGGAAAAAGGGAAAAAAGGAAAGCTGCTGACTGTTCATTCCATTTTCTGTGCTTTGAAGGAAAACCATTAAAATTGCAGCTTTATCCTTGTTTTTAGAAGAATCAGGAACTGGACTATATTATCTTGATTGCTGGAATAATTGGTTTTCTTGAGTTGAGATAGGACTTTGGTATGTAAGAATTTTATTTTAAGCTTGTTGCTTGGAATAGCTTTGCTCCTTCAATGTCTCTGGCATATTTTCCCTTCCTTGATAATAAGAATTCTAAAACAGGCTGTGTTTCACTTTATGCAGGGCTTCAAGGAAGTCTGAGACTAATTTACAAGTCAGCCCAGAAAATACTTTGATATTATGGAATTTTTACACTGGTCAACAAATTTTTACAAAAGTCATGTTACTGAAATAAAATTAGTCATTTCCTATCAAATTGTATGTGCTCAACATGAATATGACAGTCAAATTCTAATTTTGGCTCTATTTTTTGTAATCTGCAATAAATTGATGTTTACATTGTGAAATGCATAAAAATCACTGGTCAACAAATTTTTACAAGAGTCATATTACTGAAATAAAATGAGTCAATTTGTATGTGTTCAACACGAATATGATAGTCAAATTCTAATTTTGGCTCTAGTTTTTTTTTTTGTAATCTGCAATAAATTGATGTTTACATCACGAAATGCATGCCAATAGTAATAGGCCTATGGTTAATACCTGTAAAAATCAAGTCATAGACTACTTCTTAGATTTCTTCACTTGTCTCTTGTACAGCTGTTCAAGACCATCTCTGGGGAGTGTCCAGCAGTAGTTAGCCAGCATTGTAGTGGACCATTTTCCCTGGTATCTTTGTTCCATTGATGCGATATCTTGATGAAAACGTTCGCCTGTTCATCACTAACCATACCACAGTTTTCAGGGAGGAAATCCAGATGGGAATGAAGGAAGTGGATCTTTAGAGACATATTGCAGCCAAGTTTCTGATACTGTATCAGCATGTCTTCTACTAGTTCCTTGTAGTTATCAGCCCTAACATTCCCAAGAAAGTTTGTAGACACTAGGCGAAAAGCATTCCATGCTTGTTTCGCATCACCCTGCAGCAAGTTGTTGAACCGGTCATCTCAATGCAGACAGAATGTTTGGGTAGACTATTCTTGACTTCTTTTGCTTTGTTTTTCTGCCAGAAAGAGGAGGACCCAAGCAGAAGTAACAGTCTTTGATGTGGTTGCTTCTCTCCACACCATGGGGACTGCAAACGGCATTGATGGTCTTTTGCCATTTAACCACTGTGAAAGTTGTGTTGTACATGTAGCACAGCATAGATGTGGGGCCCAAGGCTTATCTTGGTCACCAACCTTGCATCTGAAGTCAAGATGATAAGCCTTCTTCACTTGAGAAGTGATACTTTTCTTCTGGTTGGCAAATGTCACTTCCCCAAATAGAGCAGAAATTGTCCGCGCTCTTAATGCACTTTTGAGGCATTACTGTTTTCTTTTGTGCCTAAGTGGATAAAATAATAGCAGTTCTATGGAACAGTAGCTTCAACTGTCTCGCACAAAGTCTGAAATATATTCAATGCTCAACCTTTCCGACAGGGCTTTTATAGTGCACTGCTGACGTCAGCTTACTTCAGCAGCTTCCTGGCAGTAGTATTGCATTGCATCAGAAAATGATGCAATCAACTCTGGATGGTGTGTGCATGATGTTATTATGCAATGTGATGCAATATTACATCATTCTAGGCTGATTTAGGATGTTGTTGCAGTTGTACTGGATATGTTTACATGGTGAAACATATAAAATGAATTATATGAAATATCTTCAAAACAAGAGCTAATAAAAAAATTTCAGGGTTATATTCATGTTCAGCACACTGAGATACTACAGATTAGGGCCTTTAAGTCAGTAATGATCTCACTGTTGACTGGTGTTATCAGTGTGGTTCTCTGCTGCCTTCCACTTACATCCACATCACCACATCCAAGTAACACTCTATAATTTATGTATTTTTTTTAATGATGATTTGGGTATCACTACCAAGAGAATGGGTACTGAATATAAGACAATCAAAACTCTCAACTCTCTTATACAAGAACTCATTTTATTTTTATTGACGTTGCATAGTATATGATTCATGGAAATACGTTCACATCTCCTCAGATGTATATATCACCACACCACATCTATCACCAGATGCCATGCTGTCATACTGTACCCAGTCACAGAGATTTCTGTACCAGTCTGCACTGCTTCCATGAATGCTTAGGTTCCAGGTATGGTGAGAGTATCAAGGTTATTGATCAGTTGAGCCTTGGTCATTTCAACCCTGTTGTTCATGATCGTGAGGGTTCTGTCTTGCTTGTTTGGAATGAAAATAATGTGCTTATCTTTCCCAGAGTCTAGGTTACTGGGATCTGTCAAGCTTTCATTTTTTATTTTACCCAGAACATCCATTGAATTTCAAATCAGAAAGATCTCTTTCTTCCAGCAGAAAATACTGAGGCTCAATGATATAAACTGGGCAATTTCCACCTGAAAGGCAAATATTTTCTCCTCTTCCTCCTTCTCCTCCATCAGCTGGCTGGTGTTAGGTCTGGGTTTCCTCAGGCATCTCTGCTCCAGGAACACATGGACTTCTTGGCAATGAGACACTGGGACAGAGAAGCAACTTCTGTGCACATCTTAAACCTCTTTAATGGATGACTGTAGAACTTATTTCATAGGCTTAAAATGTAAAGTATATGAGTGAAGCAATAACATGTATCCAAGTTAGAAAGGAAGAAATATAATTATCAATATTTGCAGACAGCATAGCATGCTAATATACATTGAAAATCCTTTAACCGGAGAAAAAAATATTAGAAATAGTGAGTAAGTATAGTGAGATGATAGTAAAAAAAAAAATATGAAATTTTTTTGTATATCTAAATGTCAGTAATGAACTTGAGAAAAAGAAATAAGGAAACAACCCACTTATAGAATTAAATGCCTTAGAACAAATTTAACCAAAGAAGTAAAAGACATGTACACTGAAAACTATTATATTATTGGGAAAAAATAAACAAGGCACAAGGAGATGGAAAGATATTTTGTGATCATGGATTAGAAGAATTAGCATCATTAAAAAGGTTATATTACCTAAATAGGTATACAGATTCAATACAATTCCTATCAAAATCCAAATAGCATTCTTCATAGAAATAGAACCAAAAATCATGGGTTATTTAGTACTACAAAAGACCTCAAATAACAGAAACAACCCTGAGGCAAAAGACCAAAAGTGGGGGTTTCATGCTTTACAAACTATATTACAAAGTGACAGTAATTTAAGTATTAGATGTGGTGTAAGAATACGTGATGGAATTTTATTCAACTAAAAAAGATGAAATTCTATTATTTGCAAAAACATGGATGGAACTAGAAGGTATAAAATTAGTGAAATAAGCCAGACAGATAAATATTGTATGGTTCCACTCATATTTATTATATAGAGAAGATAGAAATAAAATAGGACAAAAATAAACTTTCAGAATGTAAGACCAATTAGTGGCCACCAGACGGGAGAGGGGAAGAAAAGAGAGTAAAATTGTATGGTAAAAGATGGAACTGGACTTTTAGAGGTAAATTTAATGATGAGTGTGCACACACACACACACACACATTCATGTACACATGAACCGTGTTATGTTACTTCAATGAGAAAGTGAAAAAAGTTGATGTAACAAATACAAAGCACTTAGAACAATGGAAAGTGCTCAGTAACTATGTTAGTATTGCTTTTAGTGAACAAGATCAAGGATTGCTCCTCTGTGATACTCTCCTCCTTAATTTTCAGGAGCTTCCATTCCTTTTTGATATAACATAAAAATTCCTTTAAGTATCTTAGATAACAAAACATTATGAAAATATTTTAACATTCCAGAATTTTCAACATGTATTTGAAAAATTAAGTTATATAAGAAGCTTCACTATGGCCAGTGGCTGATACTGCACACAGATTATTGTGAGAAGTTTGTACTTTCATGTAAAGAGTTAAAGACACAAAATAAATTTTGTGATGTATTGATTCCCATTTGTTAGAAAGCTAGAAGTTATGGTCATGGATGACTTTATCCCCAGAAAAATTGTGTTTTCTGCCATGACACACACACAAAAAAATAAGCTGTTAACTCCCCCAGACTAAAAATATATCTCTCTAAAATTTCTCTTATAGCTATCATAATGGTTTTGAAGTATTATTGACATAATATAAGACATTTATGTGTGCTGCACAAAGTAATTCAATGTAGGAGTTTAAAATTCGATTGTAATATTTGCTATATAACAAATTATAATATATTCATCTTTTGCAGCTCAATACCAGTTTTCTAGTTTGTTTTGAAATTTTCTGTATAATATTTACAGAACATGAAAAGTTATTCATATGATCTCAAATACCATCGTTGCATTTTTTAAAAATTTCTGATGGTTTACATGTGCCACTCATTGTTACAGGAAGTAGAAAATGCTATGAAATTAAGTGCCTGCCTTCAAATAAATTACAACTTAAAGAGAGGAAGTGATACAATAAACACATGCATATCTTTGATAACACATGGTGGTGAGTTCTATAAAATACAACTAAGGAAATGTGATAAATGATGTATTGCACACTGGAGCGAAACAAGGGTGTTCAGGTGTGTATATTATCAATAAGATCATCTTTGAAATGAGATATAAATAGTAAGTGGAAGAAAATTATTTAAATTACTACAAGAAGCATATTCCAAGCAGAGGAATCAGGTTTTAAGATGGGAATGAAATTACTATATTTAAGGGACAGGGACAAAATGAATAAGATGATCTGGATTTGCTGGGTGACTAATATATAATTTTAGTGAATTGGTTAAGAGTCTGATTATACAGATTTTAGAGTAAAATAATCTGCATTTTGGATATTGAACCATCCTGATGTTCCTGGAATAAATCCCACTTGGTCATGGTGTGTGATCCTCTTAATGCATTGTTGAATTCAGTGTGCTAAGATTTTGTAGAGGATTTTTGCATCTATGCTACTCAGGGAATTTAATGGTCTATACTTTTCTTTTTTTGTGGTGTGTGTCTGGTTTTTGTGTCAGGGTTATGTTGGCCTCATAAAATATGGTTGGCAGTTTTCTCCTCTTCTCCAGTAACAAGTGTTGGCAAGGATGTGGAGAAAAAGTAACCTTCCAACATTTCACTGTTGGTAGGAATGTGGACTTGTCTATCCCCTCTGGAAAGCAGTATGGGGGTTCCTCAAATAATAAAAATGGATCTACCATATGCCCCAGCAATTCACTCCTATGTAACTACCTGAAGATACCAAAGAATACAAAAAAATTAGTTTGAAAGGATAAATGCACTGCTATATTCACTATGTTCATTACAACACTATTTACAGTAAACAAGCTATGGAAACAATCTAAGTACCCCAGAATAGATGTGTGGATAAAGAAGATGTGCTGTATATACATAATAGAATACTACTCAGCTATTAAATATATATAAACTCTTGCCAATTGCTACAATATGTATGGAACTGGAAGGGACTATGCTAAATGAAATAAGTCAGAGGAGAAAAATACCAGATGGAGTTAGTTACATGTGGAATATAGAGAAAGAAAGAAAGCAAAGCGTCAAATAAAGCCAAACAAATAACAAGACCTAGAAATCTGGCAGCATAATTGAGGGAACCAGAGCAGAAGGAGGGGAGACCAATGTGGGCAGGGAGCACCATAGACTATGGTGGAAGCGTATTTGGTGGTGAATTTGAGGGGGTAGGACCACCTGAAGGATGTGGTCTTGTATCTCTGAATCACAGACAATATTGTAAACCAGTGTTACTTTACCATAAAAGAAGTCTGCACTTTATTATTAATTGCAAAAGAGGCAGGAGGATTTATTGAGTGGGATTGGGGGAAAGTAGGTAGGTCACAAAGTGAGACTGTCCTTGGAGAGGGAGTAGGTTATAAGATGCAGTTGAATAGTGACCTGTAGTTTCAAAACAATTATATCAAGCAGTACCAAGTGAATATATACTTGTTATTGTTCTATAATAAATGTTCAGATCCTGTTATTGGGACTGAGTAAGACCAGTCTGAGTAGTGCATGCTGTTTGTTTTCAGCACCCAAACATTGTAATATCTTCTGTTTTTTTTTTTTAAGATTTATTTTTATTTATTTATGCATGGAAACACTGGCGTGTTGGCCAGAGGTAAGGAGGTGAGAGGATTCACCAGAGACAGAGGGGGGAGAAGAACAGGAGGATCCACTGAAATATATTGCTGAGGGGAACAGTGGGGGGAGGCAGGAGAGGTCATGTGGGGCAGCTCCCTGGCTGGGGATCCAACTCATGATGTAGTGCCTGGATACAGCTAGATTGCACTGAGACTTAACACCTGTGCCACAAGGGAGGCCCCTATAATATCTTCTGTTTAAAAAATCTGTGTTTATTTAAGACAGATCAATTAAGGCAAAATATACCTGTTGTAGATCCAGCTGTTTTGATGATATGTTAAGAACAGCTAAGGGGATATGTGGGCTTTGAACAAAAAGATAATAACCAGTGTTGCTTCCTGCCTGATCTAGGAATTTAGTGTCTCCATTTCAAAGCCACATAGACTTTGGATCCTGTCCAAAATATGTTTGACCCTATCACATTGACTCTATCCCCATTATCCTACAGTAATATGCAAAACAGAGAACATGTTTAAATTGCTTGATGCCAGCTGGCTGGTTTCACTCCTGACACAGCAATCTGTGACTTTCTGGCTCACTGTAAGAGAAAAGGAGGGGCCAGCCAAAATGATGCCCACAGGAATAATAATTAAATCTATTTCATTTAAATATTTGTTGCCAATGAACTAGCACATAACTTTCTTTCACTACTATAATGGAGTGCGTGTGTGTGTGTGTGTGTGTGTGTGTGTATGTGTGTGTGTGTGTGTAGTTTCTCATTCACTGAGAAAAGAGTCGGGCCCTTCTAAGTGTCAGAAACTGAGGTACATACTGATTATACAATATTGAAAACAGACAAGTTGTAGTTCTATCTACACATATTTAATTAAATATATTAATGTTTATAAAGGTGACAAGGTGATTAATTTGAAAAAATAAATTTCTATGTACTATTCACTTCAGTTTAGTGTTCTTCCTATGCTCCTTCATGACACATTCATCCCATCTTTTTTAAATGCTTATAGACAAATTGACAAGGCAAAGTCAGTGAGAAGTAAAAGCATGAATGTCCGATTTGTAAACCCCACTTTTGACAATAGCAGCTGATTCTATTGCAGCTGCTCTTAAAGATAATTTTTTCTCATATACCAAATATGATTAGAAATATCCCAGGGAATGAGAATGATCTGTGTCATGATTTCAGCCCTCAAGAAGCTAGCTGTTTAAATGAGTAATTTATGAGAAGGGGCAATGGGGGGTTTAATAAGTTTATCGCTGGTACATTTTAAGTAAGGCTATAATTTATTTGGTATATTGTTTTATCAAGCAGAGAAGATAATCCTTATGACTCTACTTATCCAATGGGTGCAGAAATAGGATCATCTCTGGCCCAAGTCAGGCAGGGAATTTATTCCATGGGAATATTACAGAAGAGATACTGACGCAAAAGAACAAGTGAGAGGGTGTCTTTTCTCTTAATTCAAAAAAAATAGAAAAACCATGCCCATGGTTCTTCTGGAATAAGTTTCCTGCATGTTCTGTAGGTTAGAACTCAAGGTCAATGTGTTGATGAGTACTTCTTTGGAAGCCCCCCTTGATTTGTAGATGGCCATCTTGCTGTGTTCCGTGATTTTCTCTCTGCTTCTGTTCGTGTCCTAGTTTCCTCTCCTCATAAGCATATGAGAGTCATATCTTCTCTAGACCAGCCCTAATGACTTCATTTAATCTTAATTGCCTCTATAAAGACCCTATATTCCAAGTATAGTTATGTGTTAGGATAGTGGGAGTTAGGACTTCAACAGATGAAGTTTTTTAAAACACAGTTTGGCTGTAACACTGGGTAAGAGGTTTATGTGTGGAATAGTATTCTCTGTGTGGATTTTTGACAATTTTACTAAGTATTTTAGCCTGAGGTTGTGATGTTTTAGTGTAAAAAACAATAGGTCTAAAGGAGAATGTTTGTCTTTTTGTCATAGAGAATAATGTTTGCCCCACCAGAATAATTTTAAGGGAGTACATTTCAGATGTAGAAAGGTCATCTATCAAGTATGATTGCAGTGAAATGCAGAATGTCTTCCCCTTAATACTTTCCATTTTATACACTCGTCCCTACTCCTTTATCTATGGACTTTCACATGAACTTCTGAAAACAAGGATGACATTAATCTAACTCCATAGCAAATATTAAAGAAGAGATATTGACATTGCAAACAGAACAAGTGAGAGGACACCTTTTTTCCTATTTCCAAAAAAAATAAAAGTACCATGTCCATAAACCATAAAATATTTTTTTTTTTACCCTGGGCATCAAGTAAGTGCAAAATATGAAGGCAAACCCCCCCAGGCTATTTATTATTGCCATACTTAATGCATAATAAAGATTGGTACTTGCAAATAATGTTTTTTTGCTCTCTTGGATTAAGACTACCACATCTCCTAAATAATCTGCTATTCAGCTAAGGCTTCCCCTCCAAATGAAAATCTCTGACACTGTAGTAATATCTTGGGAAGCCAATTCTTAACTGTTACCAGTTGATTATAGGGCATTATTTTCCTCAAATGAGAAAGGACTAAATAGTTTGTAATAATGTATAGTGAACACCTCAGATTCAAATTTTTTTTTTTTAAGATTTATTTATGCATACAAGCTCGGATGTAGGCCAGAGATATGGGGTGTGTGTGTGGGGGGGGGTGGTGTGTGAGAAGATTCACCAGAGACAGAGTGAGGAGCAGAACATGAGGACTGACTGAAATATATTGCTGAAGGGAGCAACAGGAGAGGCAGGAGAGGTCTGCTGCACCAAGTGGGTCAGCTTCCTGGCAGGGGATAGTGCTGCAATGACTGCCCGTAGCTTACTAGAGCTGAAACTTAACCGCTTGCTCCATCAAGGAGGCCCCAAAATATTGTTTTCTACTATCTGCCCTGCGCTATAAGGATTTTAGAAGTCACATCTCTTACTTGCACAAGAAAAAAGCTGATGAAACAAAAACCAAGCTCTTTTTTAAGATCCATTAAAATACTGAGATCACTGGATAACTCACCTGAAATTCCTGAAGCAGAAGCTGCTGAAACCAGCAACCGAGATAGAGACACTTGAACCTACCTCAACTTAGAGGAGCTGTTGGAGGCTGAGAATGGATTAGCCAGAAAGTTAAAATAGGGATTAATTCTCAGCACTACCACCATGAAGGCCCACTGCCTATGGCCCGAGTTTGATCCCCAGGAGCTAACCCACATGGCACAGCAGACCTCTCCTGTTTTGCCTGCTGCTCCCCGCAGCAGTGTATTTCCGTAGATTCACCTGTTCTGCCCTCCAACTCTGTCTCTGATGAGTCCCATACCTCTGGCCTGTACCCCAGTTCTACCCAGTTCTGTGTAAAAATGAGTAAAATCTTTTTTAAAAAAGTTAAAATCTCAGGGAGGGTTGGGGCTCTATCTGAGAAGATCCCCACACTCTTATGTGTTTGCTTTGAGGAATTGCCCCCACTGCACCCTCAGAATTGGGAATGTATAAAAATGTATGAGTCATTTGGAAAATGAGGACTTCATAGCTGTCTTGAAAGAATTAAGAGGAATTAGAACTTCTAAAGAGAGGATATATTTCCTCATCTGTGGCCATTGTGATTTTTCTCTTCAATTTACATTCTTTCTTTTCATTCTAATCACTGCATTCTTAAATCAGGTGTTTATCATTCATCATTTGGCTTAGTGCCACAGTCTCTGATCTCCCTTATCTCCTGATCTCTTATCCTCTTCAGTCACGTTGGCCACAGTGCTGGCTTCTATAGTATAAATTACTAGTCTATATCACATAGCTTTGAAATCTCGAAACCACCATTAGGTCCTCAGCAACTATTGGATCACCTCTAAATGTGACTTCTGACAGTCTGACCCCAATCCACCCTTCTAACACATAATTTCTCACGTACAGTCCCAGATATCATTGTCCCCATTTACACTTGAATTCAAGATAATGAATTTCATGTTTAGGGACCTCAATTTATTTTGCTCTAAGCCTAGAGTATCCAAAACCAAGTGAATTAATTTCTCAAAGATAACCGTTTGCACAGCAAGCTCATTATAAATCTGTTTTCAATAAGATTGCTCCTCCTCTATTCCCAAATTTAATTGTCCAGAACTGTTACTATGCCATCTGAATAACTTGAGGGAGATTCTCCATTGAGTTTTCCTTTACACAGGCTGCATTTCCTTTTAAAATTTATGCACTAAACTTTATGTGTTTAAAATTGAATTCCTATGCTTATCTTTCTTCTTCTGATTTATTTCACTTGGCACTATCCTCTCCATTTAAACACAGGATGGTCGCAGTTATATGTGGAATATAGAGAAATCTAATAAAGAGTCCATCCAAACAGAACCAAGAGTATATCTGACTGCAAAACTGAGACAACCAGAAGGGGAAAATGGAGGGGAGGTATGAGGAGGGGAGGGACCGAGTAAACATGGTGGAGGATTGTTAGGATACTGGTGGTAGACAAGGTGTGAAAGTATCCATTTGTAGAGGTTTGAACTTATAACCTCTGGAGTAGATACAAAGATGGAAACTTTACCTCAATAAACAAAATTCAGAAAGAAATAAAATTGAATCCCTATTACATGAGCATTTATTATTGATGCTTGCTTGTTTCCCAGATATCTTAAAAATATTGTCTATCTGCCTAGATATTACAGAATAGCACAGAAAAAAATGTTTTTATCCTTTTCAAAACAGTAATAACTAAATATTAATTAAAATAATTATTTGTGTAAACCTCCAGGGCAAAAAGTACTATTCTAATATTGTTCATGAGTGAACTCACTTAATACTCTTTATAATGTATTCTATTGTCCTCACCTTACAAATGAAAACATTAAAGCACAGAAAATAAGCATCTTCCTGAGTACTACAAAACAACTGAACATTAAAGTGTAGATTCTAATTTTAGCTTATCTGGTTCCAAATTCTGTGAATGATGAACTAATCCTCAAAGATGCCTTTCTTGTCTATGTTAAGAAAGTGTGAGAGATAAACAATTGCTTTTATATGCTCTCTTTCTAAAGGGACTGAATTGAATATTCTATTAAATTATGTGCAATTGTCTAGACTTTAAAATGACAGTATATAAATACAGTAATTATATAAACCAGTATAGCTACTATTAGCTGTAAATTTTTATGGTTGCTATATAACAAATTTTCCTCCCCTTCAAATGTAAAGTGGTGCAGTTTCATCTGAATATATGTATCCTTATCTATATCTAGCACTGTGCTTACTAAGAACTTTTAAATGTGTTTGTTGAAATAGAACTATATATTTTAAAAATAGATAAAGCTATAAAGCTCTACCTACACACAATGCCCAGTCAAGATAAAAAATCTATTTAATATTTCATTTTAATTACTATTTAAAATATTTTTTTGTTTATTGTGAATATATTAAAATTCTAAACACTCAGTATAATACTACTGACCATCCACTTCTTATTTCCAATATAAGTCAAATAAAACCCTGAGATAGTCACATTAAATATAATTTTATTTGGCCTTCAGCATAGAAAGATATATTGTGATTTTTTTCCCATAAATTCCATTAGTAATTAAATTCAAAATCAAGGTGACCAATTTAGCTTGATCTCTTTGTGCCTAATAATAATCAGTCCCCCTGATGTGTGGATCACACAGCTCAGATCTTGAGTCCCAAACCATTGAAAAGCAAATTAAAATTTACATTTTTAAGAATGTTAATTATAGTATTTTGTACTTTGTTAGTTTCTTTCACTCAAGGACTTCAAAAAGTCATAGATGTGCTAATTAAACCTTTGTGGAGCTTTATTTCCTTTTAGACATGTGTAGAAAGGGATCTTAATATCATTATAATTAGACATTAGAGTCACCAAAATAATTTTAAAGAAAAACCTACCCATTTTTCTTAACTTTCAGTATATATGGAGATTTGTGATTAACCAAGTATAATATCATATTAAAGACCTCACTTTATTAGTTTCTAATATAAAAAATGATCAAAAGGAAGAATCATATCTTCATGAAATGGAAAAAATTTTAATAATGAATACTTTGGTCTTAGATAATGTGCCATTTTTTCAGTCACTTTCAACATGAAGGTCTTTTTTTCCACCTCTGCCTTCACTCTCACTGTGGTCATGTGAAGGGCAACATAAGTGGAATTTCCAGAAAGTCAACCAGACCAGATGACAGTGCTGACTACTTTTATGATAAACACAAAGATGAAGACAATCTTTGCAATTGTGGTGCTAAGTGACTCACCTCAGTTTTCAGGTGTTCTGACTAAAATAAAACTTTGAGGTTTTTGTGGACAAAAATAGTGCTTCTTCCATCTCTGTAAACTATTGCTCTGACACCGTTAAAAGGAGAGCCAGTGAGAGAGACAATCCTGTTGCTTTTAGTAGGCAAGATCTAGAATGTCCTCATTGAACAGTAAATAATCAATGATCTAGGAAATAAAACAAAGTTCTTGTAATATTATTGAAGCACATCTGACTAAATATCTAAACCCAAGAAAGTTTGAATAAGAGTGAAGAATTAAAAATAGTGAACTCTTAGTTGTTATAGCAATGCAAAGGTAGACCTGGCTTTCTAACAGGTTTGGGTTCTCCAAAGCTAATTGGTTGGCCTGTACTGTACTGTTATTTTTCTTAGGAAATTACATAATATACAAACTTGGTTGGGTTCACAACAAAATGTGTACTTCTTTTTCTTCCTATTGAGATGATCCTTTAAGAAGGTAAGGTGATAATTGTATTTACATATTACTCTTTTGCATTTAAATATTTCTTTGGCAAACTAGAGAAAAATAGGCAGTGGGAAGGTTTAAATTCACAAATCACTGTAGCATTATTGCCTATCTTCATCTCCTTTTTATCTTCAATTTCAGTTGTAAAGACAATTTAACTTTTTGGACTATGCTTTTATCTACCTATTCATTTGTTTTTCCTTTGTGTTGATTTCTGCCTTAAATTTACTACCTTTTCCCATCCACAAATTTCCATCTCCTTTGTCCTCAGGATGGATTCTTCTTGTTGCCCCTGTATATGTGAAGTGGATGATTTTATCCTAGGTGTTGTCCTTGTTCCTTACGCCTACCTCTGTCTGCTGTGTTGACTGTGTTGACTGTGTTGACTGCACTTGCTTTCATATCTGTTGTAAATATACGGAATTGTGAACACTCCTAGAAAAGGTCATGTATTTTCTATCTCTACATGCTATGTTGAGCAAGGAAACTTGGAACTTAGAAGGCAACAATGAATGAGTTGCTAGATAAATGGAGCAGAATGGAACAGCAGCAGCATTAGTAACTGAGAATTTGAGAAATACCTATATATCAATACTTTGAATCTAAATGTATTTTATAGTGTTATATGTCTTTCTGATTGCTTGAATGCATACACAACATTCCCATTCCTCTCCCCTTCAGCTTTATTAAACTACAGTTAAAAATAAAATTGAAAGATATACAAAGTATACAATGTAAAGATTTGATATAGGTACTCACTGTGAAAGGTTCCCATCAGCACAATGGGTGACAGGTACTATATATGATTTGGTGGTAGGTATCCTATGGTGGTGATAACTTGATGGAGAGAATCCTTATCACAATTAAAAAAATCAATAAAGTAGAATAAAACGTAATGGGGAAAAAAAAGAAATGGTGCCAAGCATCTAATCCTGCCATCAACTCAACATTTATGTTTTATTTTCTCATGAGAACATTTAAGTTCTACTCAGAAAATTTCAGTTACACAATACAATGTTATCAACTTAGTAGCCACCATGTTTTACATGTTTTTTTTTTCCTTTTAGTGAAATGGATGAGAAAACTAACACTCATATAGAAGTCAGCAAGTCAGACATGCCTGTTGCTTCATGTTAGCATTAGCTGAGCAGGAAAAGTTAGTGTCATTCCTTCACATTTGCACATACTCTGTGCACTCGCATCATTAAGTCAACCTTCTTAGTCCTCTATGTGGTTTGTAAAGACTTTCATCTCCACTTGAAAAATAATTAAAATTAATTTAAACATAAAACAAACTTCACCTTATATTTTGGACATGATTTTATCTTCATAGTTTCCAATAAAAGTTAGCTTGTTTTCCTAAAATGAACAATATTTTCAGGAGGAAATGCAATCAGTAAACTCAGACATGCTGACTAGAGCAATAATATACATTTATTTTAGGTATATGTTAAATTAGTGAATTTTCTGAAATGGATAGAAATCATCTGACCTGGCCAGGCTGCTCACTTTCTGGCTGGGTTAGTTTCCTTCTTGTGGTTTCCAAGTGTAAATGTCAACCCCTGAACTTCCCAGTTTTCTCACTTTTGGTTTATTGATTTTGCTGTCTGTGTCAACAAGCTTCTTTGATTATACACAAAGCCACTGGTTCTGGGACATGTTAAAGCAATGCAGTTTATTGACAAAAAATCAGTATTTTACAGCATTATGGAGAGGAATGAAAAAACAAGCCTTGGCATGTGCTGGAACAAAGGCTATTCCTGAAGCCTGGGAAAGAGGAATAGAAAAGAAGTCTCATAGTGGGGAAGTCTCATAGTGCTAAAATGTATGTGCCCATCCATTTGCATGTGCCCCATTCAAAATCCAGGAAGGAAGTTTCCAGATAACTCATCTCAGTTCACAGATTCGTATGCAGGGCTGTGTATTATGCCCTATACAGCTGGGACGCACCCTGTTTATCTCATGAGAAAACAATAAGCCTCCAGATTGTCAGTGACTATTAGGAAAAAAGGAAAATAGGACCAGTTATCTACTGATCTATCTGTTCTTGAAGGACTATGGTTTTGTTTTGTTCTATACATTTCTAGTTCTTAGGAATAATGTTGACACACATTTGCTGTAAATGTTTATTGCCGTATATTGTGTGTAGAAATAAAATTATCACATTTTAAGCCTATTCCACTATTCATAAAAACATTATTTTTTTTCTTCCATATTAGTCTTCATTTTAATCTTCCTATTCTAAATAAAAATGAAAAGAAAAAAGACATACATTTATTAGTGTTTATTATTATTCACGTTTATTAATATATATTAGTATTATATATACTGTGCAAGTTTCAGTGGATGCAATGGGCACTAAGACAAGATGTTTCGCAGCAGGAATTAACAAACCAGCATGAATTTATCCAGGAAATACCCTGGATCAATTGCCATCAATGGATATGCTTTAGAGTAGAGGCTTGCAGTATGCAGACTGATGTTCATCACAATATTAACTCTAAAAATCAAAACTCTAAGAAGACCCTAACACTTCAACTACTGAAGAATAAATGTACATTTTTAGACAAATTTGACTGATGGGATACCATTTAGAAACTTAATACATAACTGCAGAACCCACAAAGCAACATGAAGTTCATTTATTAGCTGTAGGTATAAAATATAGACTATAACCCAGCATAGGAACTGTCATTTTTACTGTGTAAAATATAAGCACATAAGGATATAAAGAATTTGAGAATCCTGATAAATCAAATGGATCAATGCAAAAATACTGAGTTTTATTTTTGATTTATTTTGATGCACTTATAATGAAATTAAATAATAAGTGCAATTTTTGTATGTAAGGGACTACTTATGGAGTTTTGTGGTTAGTCAGACAATATAAGATATGCTGAAATTGTTCAGCTGCCTGTTACTATGATTTAACTGCTTTCTTTAACTTAGTCTATTTAACTTAGTCTATTTTAACTTAGTCTATTTCTTAGTCTATTTTAACTATCAAATTTCCTGATAAATATCAGGAGAAAATGTTTTACTATGAGTGTTTACATATGCTTCTTCAGTTCTTAGTAGCTTTATATCCTAGGTATACCTAAAGTTTTTCAACTACAGGGAAAAAAAGTATTGAATATTAATAAATTTTAGTTAGAATAAATGCTTGCTTTTGACTCTTAATATTTTTTTTAAGATTTATTTATTTGTACATACAAGCTGGAGTACAGGCCAGAGGCGTGGGGCAGCAAGAGGGTTCACCAGAGACAGAGTGGGGAGCAGAACAGGCAGATCAGAAATACACTGCTGAGGGGAGCAGCGGGCGAGGCAGGAGAGGTCTGCCGCACCATGTGGGATTCTCCCGGCCTGGGCGTCGAACTCGCATTGCGCGCTGCTGACAGCTCCACAGTGAAGTGCTCAACTACTGTGCCACCAGGGAGGCCCTGCCTTTGACTCTTATGCTTTGCTTTCACTGATCTCAGTCTTCTCTTGGAATTATACGTGCTTTAAACTTTTTATTTAAAATGAATGCAACCCCCCTTGTCTATTTTTTAGCTGGATATTCCCAATATATGTAGGTTCTAATATATTTTCTCCATGTAAGAGAAACATACTTTGTCACATCACCTTAGTTCAGGTCTTTGATATCTACAACAAATCTTAAGAATCCCTTTAACTAGATTATTCAACTAAATTATTTTCTCTCCTCAGTCTTCAATCTCACTTCTGTCATATCATTCTGACAGGAACTTGAGGTCACACTGCACCACTAAAAGTAGCTCCCCATGATTATTCAATTAAATACATTATTTTGGCTCACCATTAGAACCTCCTTTCTTCCTCTCAAGCATTATATCCCCTGTCTATAACCCTTTTACCCTATAACCAGTTAAATTAACTGACATACTCTTTATTGTTATTCTGAGTCTCCTGCCTTCAAGTCTTTGCTCATGTTATTTCATTCACCTGGAATTCCTTCCTTTATTGTTGCCATAATCTGTCAACTGCTGTATATCCTTAAAAGCCCATAACATTTCTTCTACTAACTATATTTCTTCTCAATATTTTTACTCAAAATGTAACTCTGTTTATTTCCCTCTCCAAATATTTAATCTGTTTTATATTGGATTCATTTTATGTAAATGGCAATCAGATTTTATCATCTCTGAGGACACTGGCTAAACATGTCTCATCTCTAGCAACTTTCTCTCTGTGTTGTTCTGTGTTAGCTTAATGGCCAACACCAAAGATTGATTTACAGATTGACTAGTTTAAATATATTTTCTACTTCATTGGGAATAGTCAGAGTAAATAACAGAAAATATAAACATGCAGGAGGACAAAAGCAGAGAGAGTGGGAAAGCAAGTGAAGAACAACATATCCATTAGCATTCCACAAGTAAAACTCAGATAAATATAAAGGAAGAAGGATCTAATGCATGTATGTATGTGTATGTATATGTATCTATGAATGCATTTATTGTCTAGTTCTTAAGGCCAAGCATTTAAGATTAGTACATTTAACTAGTATTTAAATAAAATAGTGTCTTATTTTATGATAGATTTATAAGACTGTCTGCTGCTTTGTTGTTCTTCCAATTCTGCTGGCTCTAACTAACCATCTGTTTTCCACCTGTCAGATTTCTCTGTTAATAGCATCGTACACTACATTCAAATATTACAGTTGTACTTTGTGTAAATGGATCTTCACCAACTGATCCAATCAGAAGTGCTCTAACTAGAATTTTAAATTCCTTTGAAGGTTTGCCTTTCTTTCTCTAAATCATAAGAAATTAGAGAACACAGACTATATAAATTATTTTATTCCCTTAAACACTTACTGAATATAATGACTAATTTTAAAATCTAGAGTGAATGAATGTCTTTTAAATATAATGAGTACAAATTTGAGAAAAGAGGGACTGTAAACTTTCTAAAATCACCTGGTAGTTAATGAAGTATCAGTATTGAAACCCCCAAGTTCTCTTTCTCTTTCAAAAGTTCTGAAGACTGTATCAATAGTCCTCAAATTTATTGCTATGATTCGTGTCACCACTTAATGATGTCACATTATAGTTAAGTAGCTCCCTATGAATTACTGAAATACATCAGAATCTTATTTTCATTTGGTAACTTCTTCATTTCTGCCTAATTTATTTCAATATCTGAAGATTTCTGAATCGTTAAACAGAATGAAAGTGTCACTTTATAATAAATACTGCAAAAGAAAATTGTCCCAAAATGTACACTTGTTTCTAAGCAACTTTGAAATTAATTGCAGCTTTTTCTTCTTTGTCATATACTAGAAAATTCTTAATTTCACCTTCTAGTCTCCTCTGTCTCTCAATTAAGTAGGTATAGGATTTCTTCTGTCATAGATAATCCTAGTTGCTATAGTTTCTGTTTGCCAATTATGCATTTACTTTTGATTTTCATGTGTTCTTTAAAGTTTCACAGAAAAATGACTCAATAAGATTCTAATGAAATGGAACCAAAGTAATTCAGATAAAGAACATAGGTATAAACTCAACAAAAACATGGCAATGAATTAGTCCAGAGATTAAAACTACTGGCTTAAAATATTTTCTTCATATTTTAATTTCCAAAAATTCACTGCTAGAAAAAATAGCCATAAAACCAGAAATAAGATGCTCATTTAAAAACTTTTTAAAAAATACACTGCTATCCTTATTATAGATATCCTTGGTCTATGTCCTCTTTTTTAATATCATTATGTTTTTAGATTTCCATACAACCTATATTAACTTTTTACTAATTGCACTTTTTACTTTTTACCACTACACAAAGTCCATAGCAGTCCAACAATACATATTTAAAAACTAGAAATAATTTTAATCAATCTCTCATTGGTTTAGATAGTGGTATCATTTTTCGATTACTAAGCTGTCTTAGTAATTTCTTGTGATAACAGTTAAGTTAGATGTATAACCTTACACCTTCACATCTGTATATACTATTAAACAGTCATCACCAAAATTCATTTCCTTTAACTGGTTCCACTCAATCCTCCCCTCCTTTTACTCTCGTAAATACTATTTTATTTTCAGAATTTAAAGTCTTTTCTTTCTTTTGTTTGCTTTTTTTTTTAAGATTTATTTATTTATACATGCAAGCTGGGGTACAGTCCAGAGGCGAGAGGGTCCACCAGAGACAGAGTGGGGAGCAGAAAAGGCAGATCAGAAATACACTGCTGAGGGGAGCAGCGGGCGAGGCAGGAGAGGTCTGCAGCATCATGTGGGATTCTCCCCTGCTGGGCGTCGAACTCGCATTGCTCGCTGCCAACAGCTCCACAGTGCAGCGCCCAACCACTGCGCCACCAGGGAGGCCCAGTTTGCTTGTTTTTGTTCCTTATCTTCCACATGAGTGAAAAACATAGTTTTTATCCTTTTTTTCTACCTATTTCACACAGTTTAATCCCTTTGGTTCATTCATAGCGTCCCAAATAGCAAGATTTTATGTTCTTTTATATCTGAGTACATTTCCTTATAGTGCAAATTTGATTGAACAAAATTTTCCAAATATGATATTTGATTGAAACCTAAGATATGCATAGATAATAGCAAAAAAATTCAAAGAGCAAATTAACCAGTCTAATAAGATCATCTGGTAACAATGTTCTAGCAATGTGATGATAGCAATATGAAAAATTAAAATGAGTATTCCAGATCCTATCCTCATGCAACCCATACATTTTAACATGAAATGTATAATGTAATACATACATACAATGGGATACAGAGACATTTTGAGGTAAAGGAGGGATGGCTAGGAAAAGATATGAAACATAAACTGTAATAACATATTATAGACAATATAGTCTATCAATATCTCAGTATATTTTATTAAATCTAATCTTTTAGTAACCCTTTAATAGGCACTTTTTTATCTGCTTCATAGTGATAGATGCTTTAGAACATCAGTGATATTAAAAAAAAACTTAATTTTCTACAACTATAAGTGATGAAGGAATTTAAACACCAGGTAGGTAAACTCTTCATCTCTAGAAATGAGTCAGAAATTAACTCACATTTGTTTTATATCTACTATATCTACTATGAATTTATCAAATGTATATTGCATCCATTATTTGACTCCAGTTGCGTGCCAACATTTTAAGAATAAGCATCATTATACCCAATTTATTTTTTTTAAGATTTATTTATTTATGCATACAAGCTGGGGTATAGGCCAGAGGTGTGGGGTGGTGAGAGGATTCACCAGAGACAGAGTGGGCTTCAGTCAATCTGAAGTACACTGCTGAGGGGAACAGCGGGTGAGGCAGGAGAGGTCTGCTGCGCCATGTGGGAATCTCCCGGGTCAGGTATTGAACTCGTGCTGCAGTGGCGCTGGATAGCTTCATAGTGCTGTGCTTAACCCATTGTGCCAGCTTAACCCGTTGTGGGGGAGGCCCCATTAGACCCATTTTAAAAAGAGATTAAGTTTGTGTTTCCCAAAGACTAATCCAAGAACAAGGAATATTTTGTGTTAGTTTCAGCCATCCAAAGACAGAGAAAAATAAGTTGTGAGAATGAGAAGATTGGTATAACATTGATTCAATTAATTTCTTTTTCTTTCTTAATTTAAATTATGCTAATTATTATATTGGATATTCCTTATGTTTTGGTTGATAAATTGTAGATGGTTGTAATTAGATTTGCTTGTTTGTTTTGATGTCATATTTTGCACTTGGAAATCTAAATTTTTGTTATTGGTATTTAATTATGCTCCAATACTGAATGTTTAGAAATCTATATGGTATGAACTTGCCATATTTTCACAACTCATCTTAGGTGAAGTTGGGACTTAAGTCCAGATCAAAATCTGTTCTCTCTCTTATTTCCCTGGAGTTGTGCTGATTATTTGGGAACATACTCATGTAGCATTCATCCTCTCATGAACTGTGTGTTTTTCATGCACAGGAGTAAATAATTAGTGGGGTTCATTGATATTTATATAGTTTTTGTGTTATCCCTCATGCTTTTTGTGACTAGATTATCACATTTTGGCAGATGGCAGATTGTTGTCAAAACTGGTTGCTTGGATAGTATTGCTGAAAATTCAAATGGAAGAGAGAGTCTGTGTAATCATTTTAATAAAGATGCATTTGTGACTCATCCCATTTCATAATTTACAGACCCAGCTGTGCTCCTCCCTAGGTCTTCTGTATAATTGAATGGGCAAGATGCATTTTGAAGCAGCTGAATTTATGCATGATTTCCTAATCAAACTGCATATTTCATTACTTAAATTTCCAGAGGCAGGTACTTTTCTAATCAGGCTGAATTTTTAACTAATCAAAATAATATAAGTGTTTTGAAGACCTGTGCCTCACCTTTCATTGTATTCATTCGTTCAATTCTTCAGCTTACCATTTTTAGTTTTTGTTTCCTTTAATATAGAAAGTAATTCTTTTATAAATCTAATATATATCACCCATTATGTTTAGATACATACATTACTTCCAAAGTAGAACATACTGCTTAATTTAATATAAATGAAAGGGAATGACATATAAAATTTTCATTTATTGAAGACTGATAAACATTGGTTCAAATTGCTATAGATAGTAGAGCCTGCTTTCACAAGCACCATACTAATTTAAAGAGTTTTATGGATAAGTGCATGGGTCATTTATACACAGATACTCTATTTTTATAAAAGGTAATGCTTTTTAAAGTGCCAAAACAATCATTTCCCCATGAAAATATTTTAAAACTCTAGTTAGATTGATAGATTGATGTGTGCTGGTTTTAACATAATTGTAAAACAACCTAAGAGAGTGGAAGGGAAGAAGGAAGTGAGAATTTAGAAAAGAGAGTTTTACTAATATCAAATGTTTACTATTTTAAATGCACATCTTGATTATATCATTGATACTTATAATAGGAGCTGTATATTATTAGCCTATTTTTTATAACTCTAAAATTGAGTACTTCAGTGGTTTTCCAAGGACACACATCATCAAATAAGTAGCAGACCTGAAATTTATGTCAGTCTTTCTAATGCTAAAGCTCATCATTTTAACCTACCTACCTGATAGTTTATTTTTCCAAAGAAGATAGTTGCTGCTGAGTAGAATAACACAGCTTCAGGTCAGATCTATCCAGTTTGAATTTTCATTCTAGTATTTATTAGAAGTTTTATCTGTACCCAGCAGTTTAAACTTGACTCTCCTTATAGCTTCCTTTACTAAGACTGAAAAAGTAAGGGAGAAGGAAGAGGGCACATGGGTTGAAGGGATAAGAGGAAGAGTGGAAGAAAAAGGTAGGGAAAGAGGAAGGAGGACAGAAATAAAACACAGGAGAAAAAGCAATTTGATATTTTTATTCGTCTCTCCTTCTTCCCCCAATCTTTTTTTTCTCTTTTCCTGTCCCCCACCCCCTTCTTTCTCTCACTGCTCCTGTCTTCCTCTCCATCATATGTAATCACCGTCTCAACTTGTAGGTCTGTGGTGAATGATGAATAGGAGGATTTCAAAGAGATAATTTCCAAAATGTGAAATTTCCATGTTCTGCATTTTAGTTCACATTAGTCCCTTACATGCTTTACTGCAGCATCCAAAGACCTTGCTTTGTTTCATGGTGTTTAGAGAGCTGATCGCCAGCACTGCCATGATCCTCCCTTAGGAATTATTTCATCACATGTTCTCAGAAGTTTTTGCAAATTGATAATGCATAAAGATTTCTACCTAAGAAATATCAACTCTAATTCTTCCACCTAAAGATGACTGTTTCATTTTTCTAAACATTCTTAAGAAATGGTATTCCTGTAATTAAGATGTTATGTTATTGTTATCACTATTTAATTAGCAATCATATCTATATTTGACAGTAATTTTTTTTTCCGTTTCTCTCTTTGTATTCACTTTTGCGTAATTTAGATTTTTTCAAAAAGCACAATTTCCTGTTTTCACAGTGAAACAAGTGGTTCATAAACATTTAAAATAATTGTATATATCTTAAAATTGTTTCCAAAATGCATCAGTTTATTATCATATTAGTATTGCAAGAAAATAATAGAATAATTTAATTTCCTCATATACTATCCAACATGAACACATCTGTTTGTTGGACAAGCAAAAGTGGAAAGAATGGCATCAGATATATATCTGAAAAATTGATGTACAATTTTGATGTAAATTTTTTATAAACAGAATGTGCTCCAATAATCAAAATAATCAAGTACTATTTAGTGAGTGTATGTGTGAAAAACTGCTATAATAATAATAGATAAGCTTTATTGAGAATATAGCATGCTGCACTTTCTATATAAAACATTTTATTATTACTTCATTCAGTCCTTGCATCAGCCCCATGAAATAAGTTCAGTGTTTAATCTCCTTTGCTCCACAATATAGGAAATGTAGACAAAAAAGCAAAGGACTCAAGAGCATTAAGTGACCAGATCAGTGTTACATTCTTAGCTAATGAGAGCATTATTATACTAAGCTTGTGATAAGCATTATTATACTAATTTTATGCATGCAAAAATTATAGACAAAATTCAAAATCAGATCTTACTATTCCCAAGTCCACTGAGCTGAATTGTTACAATTCCCACTGAATTATTTTAGTCCTAAACTTCCATATTATTTTTAGGTTCTACAACACTAAATATTATATTTTACTTTCTTGACCAGCTCTACTAATTTTCTTTTGGAAAAGAGCCATTTTATACATTTACTGAATGTACATTAAATTCTTAGAATATGGTAATGAGGAGCTCGACATAGGAGATGTTTTCTTTCAAACATTTCATGAAGTCTCAAAATTAGGTGTGTGTGAGCTGGGGTTGGGGTGGAACTTGAATATGACTGAATCTAGCTATTGATGAAACCACCTTATGATAACCTGGGGAAGGGTTATTCTGGCTTGACATAAACATTTACAGAGCTCGCGACTACTCCATTTGGGGACTTATTTAAATTTAAGGAATTATTCCTTCATATAATTTAAATCCAGCTTCTCCATAATTCCCACCCCACTATTCTTAGACAAATACCTATTAAGTTCATTCTTTCTTTTCTCATGACTACCATTTTAAATTATTGAGATGATTTCCACTGCATGGATAGTATTTTTGTAGCTAGGATTCTCTAACATTATCCAACACATTTTTTAAAAGATTTTTATTTATGCATAGAAGGCTGGGGTGTAGGCCAGAAGTGTGGGGGTGGGGTGAGAAGATTCACCAGAGAAAGAGTAGGGAGTAGAACAAGCAAATTGACTGAAATACCCTGCGAGGAGAGCAGCAGGTGAGGCAGGAGAGGTGTTCTGTGCCATGTGGGAATCTCCCTGGCCAGGGATCAAACTCTTGCTGCAGTGGCTGTGGATAGCTTCATAGACTGAGACTTAACCCCTTGTGCCACCAGGAAGGCCCTATCCAACACTTTGAATGACAGCAATTATCTTTTAAATTCTAAGAGATGCTTTAAATGCCTTTAGACAAGATAACTACAGTAACCAAATTCGCAGACCAGTAGAACTATAAGCTTTATTTATAAGTAAGTAAAGAGAAAAGGAAGTGACAATACTTTTCTATGGCCACAAATTTAACACAGAGTAGATTTAAGGCACAGAACATTGGATTCAACAGTGAATTTTATTCTATACATTTGTTTTATCATGAAATATTGTTTATAAGGCAGCCCACATCTTTTTAAGAGTTACACTATTTAATAGGCTACATCAGGCAGAAACAAATAAGGAATGAAAATGCAATAATTGCTCTAGTCAGTGTTGATGAATAAAGCAAAAACTGTATTAGAGACAATTGTCTTGTTTAAAAGTATGGCAAAAGTAAGATTATATTTCTGAACATAGTTGCAGATTCTTTTTTTTTTTATTTTTTAAAGCAGAGGTATTAGTCTTATGGAATCTTGCCTGTGATATACCAAGTCAGTCAAAATGGAATCTCATCTCACTTCTGTGATAAAATAACATCATTTGTCATTTTATTCTCAAACTTCACTTCCTCCTCTCTCATCAACCCAGATACAAACAGGAAAAGGATTTTCATGGAAAGCTAAGCGCTCTTACATTAGCCATAAAAATTGTACAGATTTCCATGCTCAAATCTGGAAACCTAGAGGAACCAGTTTGTGATGTTTTCTCAATAGGGAATGCATTTTCAATTTTTGAGCTATTTTTTCTTTCCTTCACACCCAATCTTCTGGCACTCAAGAATCTCCTATTTCCAGTGTTCTATATACAAGAATATTTAAGGATAAGACACATTTAAACTTTGTTTCTTTGAAGTTCTGTGATTATAGTCTCTGGTGGAGGAGCAGAGGAAATAGGATAGAAAAGACACCTGTAATCTTTCAACTCCATAGAAATTACTAGCCTTGGGGATTTGTTCTTTAAAACTGCTCATTAAAAATAAATAAATAAAAAGAAGAAAAGCAGGTTGTCATTAGCCATGTAGATCACATTAGGAAGTGTCTGAGCAAACTCCTTAAAATCAGTGAACTTGCAGGGCAGGAGAAAGGGAGAACAAGTAACATGCTGAACTAACAACACTCAGTGCACCTTAGCTATGGGGACTGGGAGCAACAGTGTTCTTGAATAAAAGATTTTGCAGAAAGATTGGATTATAGAATAATCCAATAATCCAATATTTTACAGGGAAATGGGACGTTATAACTTTTGGCAGGAAAAAATATTTTTGTCCTGTCTTTATTTGATTTGTTTTGTATACACAATATTGAGAAATTGAGATATAGTTTCTGATTAGGAAAACATAGTTTTAGATATTAGAGGTATATACAGCTACAAAAGGAATTATGAAGAGTTTAACAATTAGGTAAGGAGGTACTGGAAACTAACCTAAGGTATTTGAATGTGAGAAAAGCAGAACCTGAAATAAACATTGACTGATAGCACATTAATATGTAATCTTCAACAATCTCAACCTTGCCTCAATGTTTATTCGGCCACTCTAGATGATTCAAGCTACGTTTATTAAATTGCCTCAAACCCTGTCATCCCATGATTAGATCCTAGTGTTTCCCTTACCCCATATGGGAGTCTAGACCTGGCTGGAGTTGGGGTCCTTTTCCAAGACAGTTAGGTAGCAGGTCAGCTTCTGGCTAACCAATTTTTTTCTGATGTCAGGTGTGTTAAGAAGAAAAAAGTGCTTTGGTGTATTTTGAAGTGTTTTCTCTTTCATGCCTCTGCTAGAAACAGGCAGGAATTCTTTTTCTGATATTTACTGTGGGAATCTGTGCTGCTGGAGGTAAATCTCACAATATTGTGGCTGATACCACCATGATCTGTTGCCCCTGTGGGTTTTAATTCTCTGAGTTGTTCATACTGAAATTTGTCAATTACGGTCAGGGTTTCTTACGTCTGCATTGTTACCTGGCATGGTTAACACTCAAGAGTCTTGGCTCTGCTAAGCCTGGACTCCTTGTATTTATTTGTTTTGTCTTTGTTTAGTTGGTTGCCCCGTGTCTGCCTGCCCACCATTCCCTATGATCAATAAAGAGTTGTGAATTTTCACTCAGTCCAGCTTTTCACTTATTCTTTGATGGGGTGGTGATTTCCTACCTCTTTACATGTGGGTATGGACTTACTTTTTAGATCAAGAATGGGTGTTGAATTTTGTCAAATGATGATGATTTTCTTCCGTGGTTTCTCATTTATATAACGTGTACCACTGAGTAGGTCATGCATGTATTTAAAGTCTAGACTACTTGTTAGATTTTAGTTCCAATGATAGTTTAGTTTTCTGTTATTTTGGCCTCCTGATGCTGCTGGGGTTTCCTCTCAAACCTTGCCTAGTTGAATGTGCTTTCTTGGGCAGCAGGCATGTTGTTGCTTAAGTAACCGTTAGGGTCAAGTTCTATTTTTAGTATCACAATGCTGTCTTTTTTACCATAATGATGGAAAAAGGGAAATGCCCATGACTTCAACATTTGCAGTTCTTTAAGGTATTTTTCATGGTTACTTTATTTGTTTGATAAGGTTAGGTGAGTGATATTTACAAGTAAGGTGGAAAGAACTCTAAGAGACCATGGTGGAGACTCTGGGTGCCTTGGTGTTGTCTGTGTGGTGATATACACATGAAGGGTTTGATCCTGCGCCTCTAAATCATATAGTTTTGTAAACTAATGCTACCTCAATAATAATAAATGAGGACATCCTGGGTGGCACGAGGGGCTAAGTCTCAGTGCTATCAAGCTATGCCCAGCCACTGCAGCATGAGTTCGATCCCGGCCAGGGAATCAACCCACATGGTGCAGCAGACCTCTCATGTCTCCCTGCTGCTAGGTATTGTTAGACATCAATCTTTTTTCTTTTTTAATTTTACAATTTAATCAATGATGTTGGATGGTCAAAGAACTTTATTCCCATGACTGGTTTCAAGGAATGTGCTATACACAGTGGGTTTCAGGGTAAAAGGATAGATTCAGAAAAATGTTTACATAATATCTACTATTTAGAGGTTCATGCTATATTTGATAATCATCAAATAGGAGAATTCAAACATTACTGAGTCTCTGTATTACTTAGGGTGAGTACTAAAAGCATAGGTTCAAATAATAAACATGTGGTATGCTTTTAGAATAAAAGCACTCAATTTTAAAATATATATATATATTTTTTTATTGTTATTTATGTCTTTTACATTTTGTATTTCCCTTGGGTAGCCCACCACCAATTCACCCGTGATCCATCTCCATGGTCCCTTGTGTTCTTTTCTATTCCATTTTGTGCCCTTTTCCTTCCCTCCCCCCACCTGCCCCCCCTCGCTGATTGTCTCTCTCCTATTTGGTTTCCTTATATTCCTGTTATAAGTGAAACCATTCGATATTTTTCTCTTTCTTTCTGGCTTATTTCACTGAGTATGATCCCCTCTAATTCCATCCATGTCACTGCAAATTGCATGTGTTTATCTTCTTTGAATGCTGAATAGTACCCCGTTGTATATATGTACCACATCTTCTTGATCCAGTCATCTATTTTTGGACATCTGGGTTGCTTCCATACCTTTGCTATTGTGAACAGTGCCACAATGAACATACGGGTGCATGTATCCTTTTGGATTAGTGTTTTTGTGTCCTTTGGGTAAATTCCCAAAAGTGGTATTGCTGGGTCGTATGGAAGCTCCATGTTTAGCAGTTTGAGGAATGGCCATACAGCTTTCCATAGTGGTTGGACCAGTTCACATTCCCACCAGCAGTGTAGAAGGGTTCATTTTTCTCCACATCCTTTCCAGCATTTGTTGTTGCCTGTAATTTTAATGTGTGCCATCCTCACAGGTGTGAGGTGGCATCTCATAGTGGTTTTGATTTGCATTTCCTTGATTATAAGTGATGTTGAGCATTTTTTCATGTATCTGTTGGCCATTTGTTGGCCATTTGCTTTTCTTCTTTGGAGAAGTTCCTTTTGAGCTCTTTTGCCCATTTTTTTGATCGGGTTATTGACTTTGTTTTTGTTGAGTTGTGTGAGTTCCTCGTAAATTTTTGTTATCAGTCCTTTATCAGATGTATTGTGTGCAAAAATCTTTTCCCAGTTGGTAGGGTGTCTGTTAGTTTTGGTTAATGTCTCTTTTGCTGTACAGAAGCTTTTTTTTTTTTTTTTAAGATTTATTTATTTATACATACAGCTGGGGTACAGGCCAGAGGTGTGGAGTGGCGAGAGGCTTCACCAGAGACAGAGTGGGGAGCAGAACAGGCAGATCAGAAATACACTGCTGAGGGGAGCAGTGGGCAAGGTAGGAGAGGGCTGCCGCACCATGTGGGATTCTCCCTGGCTGGGCATCGAACTCGCATCGCTGCTGCCGACAGCTCCACAGCGCAGCGCTTAACCTCTGCACCACCAGGGAGGCCCCAGAAGCTTTTTATTTTGATGTAATACCATCTGTTTATCTTGTCTTTCACTTCCTTTGCTTTGAGGGATGTGTCTTTCAAGATTTTGCTGAGATGTATGTCGTGCAGAGTTTTGCCTATATTTTCTTCTATACATTTTATGGTTTCAGGTCTTACATTCCAGGTCTTTTATCCATTTTGAGTTGACTTTTGTGCAGGGTGTGAGGTAGTAGTCTAGCTTCATTTTTTGCATGTGGCTGTCTAGTTTTCCCCGCACCATTTATTGAATAGACTGTCTTTGTTCCACTGCATATTCTTTGCTCCTTTTTCAAAGATTAATTGTTCATAGATATGTGGCTTTAATTCTGGGTATTCTATTCGGTTGCATTGGTCTTTCTGTCTGCTTTTGTTCCAGTACCATGCTGTTTTAATTATTATGGAAAAGCACTCAATCTTATTAAAAAATACTGAAGTAAATAATGAGATTTCCTGATGAACAAAAGATTGTATCTTACTTTCTAATGTCTTTTGTAAGATGTTGAGAGTTTTTCTACAGAGATTGATGACTATGTTTTTAGATTACTTGATGATTTCCATTATTGATGTATTTGAAAATGTACAGATGATTGGCATTTTTAAAATGTAAGTGTCTAGCCACAGTAAAGGTTCAATGCTTTTTATAGTCTTTTACACAAAAATATTTTGCTTATGTACAGAGGAAGAATTTCTCTTGGGATTATATTTCTTTGTATTAACTGAATGCTTTAATATATACTGAAAGCCGCTGTGTATACTTGATTTCCTCTTTAAGATCTCAATATCATTCGTGATTTTATCTCTATTTTCCCCCATCACAAGTGTGTTGAAGTGATGGGACTTTCTCAAATGTAAAGGATTTAAACAAGTTTTTTGTCCTCTTTGTTGCTTTCAAGTAAACTTCTTTTGTCTATTCTCAATTGGTATACTTAGAGGATCTCTTTAATGAAACACAAATAAAGCATTCCAAGCAACATCACTGCCTTGAACTGTTTTTGGTTTTGATTTTAGGAAACACTTCCTAGTCCATTAGAGTAAATCCTTTGCTATGAACTTTTAGCCAGGTTGGGTTGGTAGAATGTGTCACAGCTTTTTGAGATGGCCCTTTCAGATCCTCTTTGGAACTGGGTTTATAACATGATTTTCTTTCCTTGTTGACTCCACAAAGTTTGAGTGTGAGGGCAGTGCCTACACCCACAAAAATAGAACAACAGCAACAAAACCTTATAACCTAAATCTTGCACATTTTTCTGAAACAAAGTAAATAAGTAGAATATTTTGAGAAACAGAGATGGTTGAAACACTTAGACACCGTCCTTCAAAAACAAAAGACAGCTGAGATTATTCTGAAATTCAATTATCAATTTTCTGTATTTGGCAAAATCTATTATGTTAATGAAAATATTAACTTTTGTTCCTATCAATGCAAAATTTCTGAACCTATCGGTCTGATAAAAAGGAATCGAATGTTTTTTCGAGGCTCTAGTCAGAGTAGTCACTGAAATATTTGCCATCTGTAAACAGTATATTGTTATGATGCATTTCATAGGTAAAATATATATAATTAGTATCTTAAAAATTTATTTTGTATTTGTTTTCTCTGTAACATATGACATAACTTGTTGAGAAAAAAATGAGTTAATTTTAAATTCTTCTAGGGATCTATATTCTTCTTAAATTATATTTATATTGACTTCTAGTTTTTGAAAAAAGATCAAATAATTTCATGTATGTCCTTATGAGTGTACACACACACACACACACACACACACACACACACACACACACACACACACGAGGCAGAAAAACAACTGAATAGCTTTTAGTATTAATAGATAAAAAACAACTAAAATACATAAGTAGAACCACCAAAAGCTAAGTTAAATGCACTCAATTGATAGTTTCTTCATAGTCTTTGAGACCAATATCTTGAGACAAAATCTATTTGATACCATCACCAAAATTACTTAGAAATATAATTTTACTTATCTTAATAAAGTAGTGAATTTTCCCCAGTTAACAGACCAGTAACAATCACTCAATAAAAAGTCCTTGTAAGTGGAAATCCACAGGAAAAATTACACAAACACTGTATTGCTTTTTTCAGTAACTTGCTAGTTATAAATGTATCTATTTTGAACCCAATATTATCTAACAGTTAACGATTCATTTTGTTTTTTAGTCCTTTTATAATCCAGTTGTTGAAATCACTGAGGATTACAAAATTGTTTGAATTCTCAGTGTTGTTAGAATCAAACTTGTAACTATCCTATAAATGTTTGTTTCAGTTACCCATTAGTCCCATTTTTCTTGTGTGTAGAATCTATAGTAGCTTGCATGTATCATTTACTGTGAGTTTCATTTCTATTTTTGTAAGTATTTTGGACTAAGTCTATGCTATGTTAAGTCAATATATAATTGAATACTTGGCTAAATAATTCATTAAAACTGATACTTCAAGAGCTATTGGAAAAAATATCTGGGTAAAGGACTCAAATAGATTATCTAGTACCCTAAAGACAGTTGTATTACGTGTATCTCATGAAATTATGTCAATTTAGGGAAAATACTGGCTTACTAGAAATGTTTGATATGAAATTTTTTTGTAAGCTAGTGGAATGTGAACTGAGGAGAGAGTTCTAGAAAATAAGCACATACAGCAGATAGGATTCTACATTTAAAATATAAATTTAAGACAGTAAGCTTAATAATAATTATAAACAATAAAATAAACCTTAAAAGTATCAATAAAAAACTCATATATAAGCAATAATCTTATACTCATACTTTTTAACACAAATGTATTATTAAAAATTTAATAACTTTATTTTTTTTAAAGATTTATTTACTTATACATACAAGCTGGGGTACAGTCCAGAGGCATGGGGCGGCGAGAGGGCTCACCAGAAACAGAGCGGGGAGCAGAACAGGCAGATCAGAAATACACTGCTGAGGGGAGCAGCGGGTGAGGCAGGAGAGGTCTGCCGCACCATGTGGGATTCTCCCTGGCTGGGCGTCGAACTCACATCACTGCTGCCGACAGCTCCACAGTGCAGCACTCAACCGCCGCGCCACCAGGGAGGCCCTAAAAATTTAATAACTTTAATGATAACTTAAAATTTGAATCTTAATATGAACAAGACTAATCAAATAAATGCACTGCTGAACCTTCTGAAAATGGGTCCTAAGTTTAAGGAAATTGGCCTTTGTTTAATTATCTGACTGATAGGGTCAACAGGGCCTTGAATGTGTGGCCTCTAGTTAATGGGTCAAATAAGGCAACTGAGTTCTGCCCTGGCTAAAATGACTTTTTCTGGGTAATTATTATTATTATTATTTTTTTTTTGCAAACACGAAAAATATGAACAAATCATTGCTTTTACAAAATGAATCCACCAAGACACAGTAAACATATTCAAAATAATGTAAACTGCAGGCCTTGTCCCAAAGTGTCTCAAATGACTCCAGGTATGGGAAGTAGGAAGCTGTGTATGTAGTATATAACTTGTTTATAAAAGAAAATAAATAAAACTTCTAATTATTGTGTGACCTTTCAGTTTTAGAATATACATCTTTGTTATAATGATATGCCAAAGCAATTTAGTGATTTGGAGAATAAGAAAATTATTTTTAGCACTACTTTTTTAATTCTTATAAAGGTAGAAACTTTAAGTAAAAAGTAATTTAATGTCATTCATGATCCGGTTTTCACAGCATAGCTAGAGATAGTGAGTGGGAGAAAAAGAGATAATACCAATTTTATAGATGATACATGGAGTCCAGATGAAAAGGTAATGGGAAAATAAAGGCTTGGAGTCTAACATTTCTGCTGGCTTCCTGTGGTCCCACTCAGCTATTAAAATATTTGATTTTATGAATGAGTATTTCCTATCTCATGAGTCCTGTTCATTTTAATTTTCCGTAATATTCAGGTGAGAGGCTTAACTTTCAGGTTTATGAAAGGGAATAAGGGAATTTAAATTTTGAGCTTGTTTCTCACCCCACTCTACAATACAGAATGTTAAGCAAAGTTAGTCATCACTTCATATTAACATGATATCTTTAAGACTATACAGGGAGAGTCAGATTAATTTTGCCAGGAATTATATGGCATATAAATTATTGGCAAAGAGGAGATTTTGGTCTAATATTGCTCTGGATTAAGAATTGAATTTTAACAAGTTTTTTTTTTTTATTATTAGTTTGCTCTAATGTACACTAAATTCCTATTCTGATGTATCAATATATTCAAATTTACGTCTTTTAATTTCTTCTATGATCAAGAGGATATTGAAACATTAGGTCTTCTTACCAAAGGTACACCAAAATATATGTCCTTAAGTGTTTATTATAGTGGAGTATTTCATTTTTTGTTCTACAACAAAATAATTGAAAAGATTTTTAAGAAATGTATGTCTTTTCATTAATAATTAAGCACTAGATCAGTCTCCCTGCTCTATGACATTAAAAAACATATGCATTTATTTCTCAGGATCCTTTACTTTTAAAGGGTTAGCACTCTTATGGTTTATAATTATTCTATTTGTGAAGATTTTGTATAGGAGTGTCATATTTATAAAAAAGAATATATGTATATATAGAATTTTATACTGTTAACATATAGAGCACAATTACCTTAATATAAAATTTATAAAGGTAAACTTAGTGTAAAAACTGGTTAAAATTTTGTGGCATACCTCTAATGCAGTGACCGATTGTCTATTCTCCATGTAAAATCAACTGATTAATATGAGAAACAACAGCATTATTTTATAAAGGCCATGGCAAACTAACAAAAATACCTATTTTTTTTCCAGTTCTTTTAAAGTGTTGCTTGCTGGTATATATTTACTTAGACTGGTTTCTGAATTAGGAATTTCTCCCTCTCTTATTTATATCTATAACTATATCTTCCTTCCTCCCTCCCTCCCTCCTTCCTTCCTTCCTAAATTTTTTTAAGGTAGCACTGGTTTATAGCATTATATGACTTAGCAGTATGGTACCACACCCTTCATGAACTGTGCGCCACACCCCGCCCACTACCAAGGCACCCATAGCCCTCTGCCATAGTCCATTGTGCCTGCCCCACTGTGTTCTCCCCCCTTTCTCCTATCCCTCTGGTTGCCCAAATTCTATAGTCAGATTTCTAGTGATTGCTGTTGTTTTGCCTGACCCTTTGTTTCCTGCTCCATTTTCCAAATGTACATAAAACCATTCTGTATTTGTCTTTCTTCTGACTTATTTTGCTTGGCATCATGCCCTCCAGATTCATTCATGTTGTTGCAAATGGCAAGAGTTTATCTTTTTTTTTTTAATAGCTGGGTGGTATTTCATTGTGTATATATACCACGTCTTATTGATCTACTCATCTATCTTTGGAAACTTAGGTTATTTCCATAAATTGACCATGGGAAATAGTGCTGCAATAAGCACAGGAATTCATATATCCCTTTGAATTAGTGCTTTTGCACTTGTTGGATAGATACTTAGGAGTGGAATTGCTGGATCCTGTGGTAGAAATATTTTTAATATTTTTGAGAAACTTCTGTATTGTATTGTCATATTGTTTTCCACAGAGGTTGGACTAGCCTACATTCCCACTACCAGTATAGGAGGGTTCCTTTTTCTCCATGTTCTCACCATATTAGGCACATTTTGTGTCTATGAGGTGCCTGTGTGTGTCTTTGTATGCATATCTCTGTCATGTACAGAGACATACATATGTATCCCTGTGTGTGTCTATAATATGCCTATAATATGATTCAGCAAAATGCATAAATGAGTGTTAAAGATATTTTTGTTTGTTTATGTGACTTTATTTTTATTTAAACAACTCTCATTTACATGGATAATGATTCTAAAAGCACTAGATATTAAAATTCTAAAAGCATAAGATACTATTGTGTTAAATCCCAATGCAGTTGTAGTGACCCAATACATTAATGCAGATTTCCCATGATTATTAAAGCTACCATTTGATCCTAGACATCCATATATGTCTCATTTATACCGGCTCAATCCATGTGTAGCTTCAGGTCTGCTCATTTGCCTAAGTTGGATATGGACTAGGTTGTTATTCTTGAAATTATTCATTGGATGCCCAAAGAGTAGATTCATTTTTGTATATGCAGAGACTCCTAAAGAAATTTTTATAAATTATCCTCATTCACATCCAAGGTACTTTTTAATTGGATACAAATTAAGGAAGCAAGTAAACCAAGTGGAACACTTTGTCATTGTTATAAAAAGAATATCAATTACTAGAGTCACCATTATTTATAACATCAAGGAAAATGGAATATTTTACCGGTTTTCAGTAACAATACTTGGGATGTTCTTCTTGTTATTAGAGCTTACTTTGGAATAGGTTGAACAGTTGTTTTTTTTTAAAACCATATACTTTAAAACCATTGTCTATTTGTTAGTAGTTTTTACTTAAAACAATCAATACAATACAGTAAACTTTGCCTGATTTTTGAGTGATTTCATTTGAAATTTCAGATAATCCTGGTTCAATGTATTCTAGTAACTTGAACCAACACTAACTCCTCCCTGCTATAACCCACCAAGGTTTCCAAGATCTAATATGTGTTGTATAATCCCCACAGATAACCCATGTGCTGTAAGTAGTCTAACTGAGCGGATTTTTATTTCTTCCATCTATCAGTGTTTCCTTAGATATGCATAAACTATAGAGCCTTAAAATACACATCTCTGAAGGTTGACCTGTGTACTTTGAGCCAAGGTATAGGATGTGTTGTGGTAGAGTTTGTCAGTCACACTTTCCTCAGTGTGGATCTCTATTTGCTGTCTAATTATTGGTTACTTAGAATGTCTTAGATCTGCTTGTCCACCAGTTATTTCTCTACAAACTGAAGTCCAAACATTGAAGATACTTACATACACACTAAAGTAGTAAAACATCATGGTCATGGATTTGGACAGCTGGGAAATTTTTAGTTCAATACTTTAGTTCAATACTTACAAACCGAGTAAACTAGCAAACACATTGTTTGCCTTGATTTTATCATTTTTAAATTGAGAATAATATACCTGCTTATGTAATAATTATAGTAGGTGTCCTATAGAATATGAGATCAGGTAAATTAAGTAACTGTATCTTAATAAGCTTTCCATATATGTTAAGTATTGCTACATAGACAATTTATGTAATATATTTGTACACATATATGCATAGGAACGTAGCCACAATATGTAAATTTTACACAAATAGAGACTTTAATGCACGCACTCTAATTACCATAATTCCATGTATAGGAAGAGATGTTCATATTGCCATGTGTCCTTATATTTAAGATGACCACATATATGTATGTATAAAAACTATTTGATAAATACAAGCATTGAACATAATCAGCAAGGTAGAAGGTAGGCACTGTAATTTTCTCATCTTTAAAGGAATGCTCCTATTTTGAATTAGAGGAAAAAGATTGAATTAGTGACATGGTTCTGTATTGGCTTATAATCCACACAATGCATGAGTCAAAGACATCGTGCTCATCATTGTAAATGATGGTACCAAGTAACTCTACATTTATTCACTTGTTTTGACAAATAATATTTATTTGCATAAATTTATTTGTCTCTATTGTAAATCACAGATTAATTCAGTCTGTATGATTTTGTTTACTTGTATTGCAAAAAGTATAAAGCAATGTAATTTTGTTCCCTTTTGAGATAATTTATTATCTAGATCTTTTGCCTGCTTTATGTTAATAAGTAATAGAATAGCATTGGGAGAGAATAAAACAAGTTATATATTTATGGTTTTAACAAGGGATATAGTATTTTTTTTTAATATATATTTTTATTGTTATTTATGTCTTTTGCATTTTGTATTCCCCTTGGGTAGCCCACCACCAATTCACCCGTGATCCATCTCCATGGTCCCTTGTGTTCTTGAGGCGGAGGGAGGGAAGGAAAAGGGCACAAAATGGGATATAGTATTTTAATGACAAATTGTAGTCTATAATTACAATCAAAAGAGTATTTTTAATTAAGTGTCTGAGCAGCATTTTGAAGTTATAAGTTCCATTTGATATTTTTAATTAAAAGGTATAAAAGAGTGCATTTCAGATTGTCCTGCTTTCCTAGTTCTAAAATTCTTATGAAGACCTCAATAAAAATATATCGAAGATATTTAAAATACTGCTAAAACATTAATCAAAACAAAAGCAATTCATATTTTATGGTAGAAAGGATTCAGTTCACTTTCATGTATTTCCAATTAAGATTTTCTTTTCTCATTTGGAAAACAGAAACATTTTTTTCTTTTTTGTTATTTTGAATATGTGAAGCCTCATGAATTCTTTAATCTTCCGTACATTTTTTTAAAGAAACACATGTATGTAAACTTGTGTGAATGGAATTTTTCTTTTACTAAATTGTCCCTGAAATATGTGAACTTAATTAATCTTACCAACCTCTTCAAATAAAAAGCTTCTTATTCTTGAACAACTCTAGTAGACTCCTATATTATCTCTCTCTTTCCATTCTGGCACATTTCCTGTAATGATTCTTTAAAACCCAAATGAAGTCATGATGCTCTTCACCTTAAACATTCCAGTGGCTTCTGATCTCACTGAAAATTTGATTAAAAGCATTTTTAACATAAAAATTGTTTATCTTGACCCACTAGGCCTTCTTTGTCTAGTCAACTTTTTTTTTAATTTTTACACATCTTTGTTTGCTTTTTTCACAAAAGTTTTTCCCCTCAGATGCAGTCACCATAGTATACCCACCACCAAAGTGCCCACTGTCCCCCATCACCCTCCACCATGCTCTCCTACCCTCTTCTCTACTCTCCATCTCCCTTTCTGAGTATCTCAGATCTACCATCTGCTTTCAAGGGTCAGTCTTAGTTTGTCTTTGTCTGATTCTTTGTTTGGTTTCTCTAGATTCCACATACAAGTGAAACCATCTAAAATGAGCCAGAAGGAGAGACATAGGAAACAGATGGCGTTCTGTCAATTTTACTTGGCTTCATCTCATTCCGTGCTCAATGATCATGCCCCTCAAAACTAAATCCCACTGGTTTCCTTTCTGTTTCCTTAATTTGCTAGTGAACTTCTGTCTCATGAACTTGATTTTGTAATGTAGTTCTCCCTAGAATTTTCTTATTCCTAATGTACATGCCTCAATTCTTTCTAGTACTCTACTCAAGTGATACTTCACAAGAGATATTTTTACAGAAATTTTTAATCCAGAAGTACTGCATTATCCCTAGTGCTCTAGGCCCATCATATGTTATCCCATTATCTTGCTCTGTTTATCATCATCATCATAACTGACTACACAGACACATACACACACAAACACCACTTATAAAGCAATTAACTTGCCAGATTGTCACCAAATTTTTACATTGTCAAAAGCAAACATAAAAAATTTAAGTCAGTTCTGAGATAACTATCCTCAGAAAGCTCTGCTTGAAAGGTTGGCCACTGACTGTCATTTGGAAACTTGGTTTTCAGTGAGCTCCCACAAATTGCTAATTAGATAAGAATGGCTCGCTGTGCCTAAAGAGTTTGTGCATGGCAGTCTGCAAACCCATTTTGAGGTTTTCAGCTTCCACAGGACACCTCTGGATGTTGCTCACTTATCAAGACCTACTTATCATAATGGAATACTATTTCTGGAAATGATTCCAGTTAGGAAGTAATCATTCTCATCTGCATGAAATTCCTGCAGAGTGTGGGGCTAAAGTCATTGCAGGCTATATTTTCTCTTAAGGTATAGCAACCTTAATTTCATTAACCTTCCTTTTGATAGGGCAGATGATACTCAACCCATGATTACAATTCCCTATTGATATGAGATCTGACAGTATCTTAATTATCTTCCTCTTTCTCCTTAAAGAGATTAACTAATGCAAATGCAGAGGCCATTTAGATTGACAGTGCACTATAACGAGGATGGCAAGGGAGAAGCAAAGATTTATTTTGTAAATGTTTTATGCTAGTTGTTTCATCTTTCAACTATAACCAAACAGAGGAGGGCTTTTTATCTTTTTGCTTTTTATTTCTTTTGTTGAAATTAATTTTAGGAATAATGATTGCAATAAAATTATTTCTGTTTCCTCATATAACAGCATATTTCTTTTTTTTTTAAAGATTTAGTTATTTATGCATACAAGCTGGGGTACAGGGCAGAGGTGTGGGGTGGCGAGAGGGTTCATCAGAGACAGAGTGGGATCAGAACAGGCAGATCAACGGAAATACACTGCTGAGGGGAGCAGCCGGCGAGGCAGGAGAGGTCTGCCGCACCATGTGGGAATCTCCCCAGACAGGTGTCGAACTCGCGTTGCTGCTGCCCACAGCTCCATAGTGCAGTGCTTAACCTCTGTGCCACCAGGGAGGCCCCAACAGCATATTTCTTGAAACAAAAAATTTAGGGGTAAAGACTGAGACATTATGTAATTGCTGTTATGTCTTTGCTGATATTATAGATGCCATTTTTACAACAGGATCCATTACTAACCATTCTGCATTCTCATGGGCCACAAGCATCACTTTAACAAGTTCACTTCTCTCAGCTGGTACAGAATGAAGCAAACTTCATTCTTTTTTTTTTTTATAAATATATATTTTTATTGTTATTTATGTCTTTTACATTTTGTATTCCCCCTGGGTAGCCCACCACCAATTCACCCGTGATCCATCTCCATGGTCCCTTGTGTTCTTTTCTATTCCATTTTGTGCCCTTTTCCTTCCC